>JAMQGT020003625.1:0-26488 GCA_024447675.2 Pterophyllum scalare | reverse complement strand
TGAGCCAGTTAGTTATCGACAAGACTGTTTACATATATAATATATATATATATGTATGTGTATATATATATATATAATTCACAAAACAGTTTGGGTGTGTGTGTGTATATATAGATACATACACACACACACACACACACACACATATATATATATATATATATATATATATATATATATATATTCTCTCTGAGCCCTTGGTACTTGTCAAGCTTCTCGTGTTCCTTCTTGATTTTCCCATCATTTGGTATTGCAACGTCTATCACTATAACCTTTTTCCTTTGTTTGTCCACCACTACAATGTCCGGTTGGTTAGCCTTTACACGCTTGTCTGTATGTATCTGGAAGTCCCACAGGATCTTAGCTCTGTTGTTCTCAACCACCCTTGGGGGCGTGTCCCATTTTGACCTCGGGACTTCCAGGTCATACTCAGCACAGATGTTCCTGTGTACTATACTGGCCACTTGGTTATGGCGTTCCATGTATGCCCTGCCTGCTAGCATCTTGCACCCTGCTGTTATCTGCTGGATTGTCTCAGGGGCATCTCTGCACAGCCTGCACCTGGGGTCTTGCCTGGTGTGGTAGACCCCAGCCTCTATCGATCTTGTGCTCAGAGCTTGCTCTTGTGCTGCCATGATTAGCGCCTCTGTGCTGTCTGTCAGTCCAGCCTTGTCCAGCCATTGGTAGGATTTCTTTATGTCAGCCACTTCTTCTATCTGCTGGTGGTACATGCCGTGCAGAGGCCTGTCCTTCCATGATGGTTCCTGTTCTTCCTCCTCTTCTTTCTCGGGTTTCTGCTGCCTGAGGTACTCACTAAGCACATGATCCTTTGTGGCCATCTTCCTGATGTATTCATGGATCTTCGTTGTTTCATCTAGGACAGTGGTTCTGACACTCACTAGTCCTCGGCCACCTTCCTTCCGCTTAGCGTACAGTCTCAGGGTGCTGGATTTGGGGTGAAACCCTCCATGCATGGTAAGGAGCTTTCTTGTCTTAACATCAGTGGCTTCTATTTCCTCCTTTGGCCAGCTTATTATCCCAGCAGGGTATCTGACAACTGGCAGGGCATAGGTGTTGATAGCTTGGATCTTGTTATTCCTATACAGTATATAGTGTTTACTTATCTTGTTAGCGAGATGCCATTTCCTCCCCAGCTTACGGGTTATCTGCTTTTAGCTGTGCGTTTTTTTGAGTTATACCACGGAGTCAGGCACTTCTAATTTGAGGCTTTCCTTTTCAGAGGAACCACAATATCCAAAGTCGTACAAAGTGCAAATGTAAAACTATTGATGAGATAATCTACCACACTGTGAGCAGAGTTTATGTAGCTACTCTGCAGTGTGTTGGCATGTGGCATTCAGTGCCTTTCAGCAAAAAGTGTGCTTTGGGTAAAGCATGTGACGATTGAAATATGTCATTATCTAGATAAATAGTTTTCCTTAATCTTGCATACCATCCATCAGGGAAAAAGAAGGAGCAGGGGCAGGGCCCAAGATGCATTTGATGTGAGAGTGCTTTTGTGTCCAGAGTTAGGTAACACTGTGACTGAATTACTTATCAACAAGAGCTTAGTGGAAACAGGAGAGTGGAGACCTTAGTGGATGGGGAAGAGCAACAACTGAGGGACAGGCCTCGATGTGGAGCATCCAACCTGTTCTGAAGGCACACCCTCTGGGTGTAGAAAGGGTGTCTGTCTCCTGAATCCAAGCTAGGAGCTGGTTCCACAGAAGAGGGGCCTGAAAGCTGAAGGCTCTGCCTACCATTCTACTTTTAAGTATCCTAGGAACCACAAGTAAGCCAGCAGTCTGAGAACGGAGTGTTCTCTTTGGGTGACATGGGACTATAAGGTCTTTGAGATAAGATGGGGCCTGATTATTCAAGACCTTGTATGTTAGGAGAAGGATTTTAAATTCTATTCTAGATTTAACAGGGAGCCAATGAAGAGAAGCCAATATGGGAGAAATATGCTCTCTCTTTCTAGTCCCTGTCAGTACTCTAGCTGCAGCATTTTGGATCAGCTGAAGGCTTTTCAGTGAGCTTTTAGGACAGCCTGATAATAATGAATTACAATAATCCAGCCTAGAAGTAATAAATGCATGGATTAACTTTTCAGCATCAGTCTGAGAAAGGATGTTTCTAATTTTATAAATATTGCACAAATGCAAGAATATGGTCCTACATATTTGTTTGTTTGTGCATTGAAGGACATATCCTGGTCAAAAATGACTCCAGGATTTCTCACAGCATTACTGGAGGCCAAGGTAATGCCATCCAGAGTAAGCAGGGCTTTCAAATTATGCCGGCGCTAGGTGCATTTTCCACCTACTCCACCACTCTGCGCCATGTACTTTTTAATTTTCGTAAGAAAAAAATTTTGTGCCATCCGTCGTCTCCATTTCCAGCGCCATGTGGATGCACGTGGCAATATTTATATTCTTTCAATCTGAGCTATTTGATTGGTTCACGACTGCCATGTGACTGTTCATATCGTCTGCTGCCTTCATGGCTTCTCAAGCATGTAAGGGAAAGAAGAGAAAACAGCAGCCGTCACAAGCGGTCGCCAGTCATGGGGACCAGATGATTGGGCTTAAGAAATGGTTCAAGCCCATGTCCGAGGATGAAAGTAAGTAATCTAGGTATACATAAACAATGTCAAGAATACAATTCTAATGATCAGATGAGAGAAAGGTCGCCAGCCTTGTGGAATGCGGTTGTCTGTATGATTTGATGATGAATAGCCGACCGTGCTGTTCCTTCAGGGGCAAGTTTGATGATAAAATAATATGCATTAGCATAACTTCTGAGACAAATTTAGCTCCATACTTCTGTACTTTTGAAGATTAAGTTTCAAAATTATTTAACCTGTTAACTGGCAGTGGCCCACCCGCGGGCCATTTGACGTGCTTCCGAATTTAAAGCCTCATAGCATCACAGTAACGCTGCAGTCCGCCCTTACAATGCTTTTATATGACAGACTAGACCCTCAGAATTGGATTGACACAATTGGCTCACTTGATATATCTGAATGTCCAGCTTCACAGGCCATTCCACTGGCACAGGTTGGGACTGCGCAGTGGCACGGAAAGTGCGGTGGCTCTGAAGACTCAGACGACTGAGGTGGAGGCGCTGCAGTAGCAGGCTCTGAAGACTGAGGTGGAGGCATTGCAGCGGTGGGTTCTAAAGACCGACATGGAGGGGCTGCAGAAGCCATGTCCTCTGACACCTGGGGCTACTTTGCAGGGCATGCAGCTGTCTGCCCTGATGACTGGGACTGCTTAGGAGGGCTCACTGCTGCTTCCTGAGGTTGAAGTTTCAGCTGGTCCCTGGCTGCCCCCACCCATGGAACAGCTATGGGTGCAGGAGCGGACTGGTCTTTGGCCACTTCCACACGCAGAACAGGAATGGGTGCAGGGTCAGGTAGAGCCCTCACAAGCCCTACCTGAGGAGCAGGTTTGGTTACAGGGTGCTTAGGCACAGAGGTCTTAGAGTCCACCTTAGCAGCACCAACAGACCTTGTTATTTCATGTTGAACAAACAAAAGTCAGTCTTTAACAAAGCTGGCTGAGAAACATAAGAGAGAGTCTCTGACTGGGCAGACTGGGAAAGAAAGGTCAGACTATGTTTCTTCACTTTATTGATACCACAAAGGGGAAATTAAAGTTAACAGACCACTCATCCAAGGAAAAAACAAACAAGACAAACATGGGAAATAAGTGTCTGCGGCCTTGCTGCCATCACAGAGAGGCGCTGCCATTTAAAATGATGAAACAATAGTGAACACAAGTGGGGTGGGTGAGGAGAAAAATCATCTCGTACTATGCCCCCCAGGGCACAATATGAGGTTGCAAAAACCTCTGCATGGTGGAGGATGAGCCACCCATAGTGAGACTGTAGAAACAATAAAGTCAGGCAAGTGATCCACCTTGTCCAGGTGGTCAGACACCACATGGGTCGGCTGGGTCCCAACAGACTGCTTCTTTTCTGGGGTGAAGGAAACCAAACCACTGTCCATCTAATACCCCAATGCAACCCAAAATGGAGTGCATAGGAGATGAACATGACTGATGGTTGATAAAAATGACAGAAAGGCAGACTTGACTCAGTGAGGCAGGTACCTATGGGAAAATAATATAAGTGAAAACATAAACAGAACCAGACAAGAGCCCAGAAATATTAATGTAAAGAAAAAATACAGAAATCATAATCAAGATAACATTTTTGGGTTTTTTTTCTTTATTTTTGATACATCATGTTTTTATATTAATGTGTAAACACTGTTAAAAAAAATAAAGGTACACCTTTTTAATTAGAGAATAGCATCAAGTCAATTAAACTTCTAGGATACTGAGCTGGTCAGAGGGGATTGTTAATCTGTTTCAGATGTTTTGGTGTTAATTAAATTAACAACAGGTACACTAGAGACAACCTCCATATCAGGGAAGTTTTGACATTTTCCCCTTCCTCATCTTTTCTGACTATTTTTTCACCAGTTTTGCATTTGGCTTGGGTCAGTGTCACTTCTGGAAGCATTAGTACCTGGACCCTACAGAATTTCACAGTTAGTCCAACTCATTTGATGGACTAACTAGTAACTTGTAACTAGTAATTCGGTCTAATGCAGTAAGTAATCAATCACATTAGGCTCTATAGGCTCCGCCCACATGGTCAAAAGTCAGTTTATTCACTGTCATTGAATTCAGGTCAGTTGCCTCACAACAATGTTCAACTGCAGCTGCGCACGCACAGCAGACACTTGCTGTCATGGTCCTGGCCGGTGACCCAATGTTTTATGTTCCTTTTGTATAGTTCTGTTTTATTATGGTCTCTGTGTTTCTGTCTCCCTGTGTTCTTGTGTGCTGATGTGTTATCCCTAGGTGTCAAGTCTGTGTGTACAGTGTGAGGTTACTTCCTGTTTTACTTCTGGTAGGTCTCTGGTCCTTTAGTTTTGCTTCCTGTGTTACCTTCCCAGCTGTTTCCAATTTGCCCATTACCTAATGTGTATATACTATCTGTGTTCCAGTCAGTCCTTTGTTGCGTCATTAGCTGTTCTCCGCTGTCTTGGATTTATGTCAAGTCAAGTCAAGTTATTTCTCTTTTTTTCCTACTGGAAAAATTATATATAAAGTAAAAGTTCACAATAAAGTGTTACAGAGTCAATACAAATATTTGAAAAGTATGTGCTTCAAATTTTCAACTGCATCTTGAAAAAACATGCACAGAAATGACTGGTGTCATGGGATGAGACATTTATTATTTATATTTATATATTTTTCTGCATGTAGTTTTCTGCTGTACATGTAAATGTTTTCATAATTCAGTAACGTGACCCATTATAGCTTTCTTTGTGTTCATTTCTGGTCTCAACAGGATTATGTAACATTTGGGTCCAAACAGTGTGATCAAGAGTCCAAAACTTGAGGCCAGGATGGCAAACACCTCCACTGCATCTGCATAGTTTCCAGGTGAGCTGATATAAACAGGAACAAAGGCCACCCACACAGCACAGAAGATCAGCATGCTGATTGTGATGAGCTTGGCCTCATTAAAACTATCAGGCAGATTCCTTGCCAGGAATGCAATTAGAAAACTGAGGACAGCCAGCAAACCAATATAACCCAGTAACACTGCAAAACCAACAGTGGACCCAACTGCACACTCATAAACAATCTTATCATTGTGATATTGGGTGTTTTTATGTGGAACTGGAGAGGAAGAAACAAGCCAGGCAGTGCAGATGGCTGCCTGAACAGATGTAAGAACCAGAACTGTTCCTCTCTGCTGCATAACACCAAACCACTTCAGACTGGCTCCCCCTCCTGGCTTGGAAGCTTTGAACACAGCCAGAACAACCATGGTTTTTACCAGGATGCATGAGACACAAAGCACAAAGCTGATCCCAAATGCTGCGTGTCTGAGTTGGCATGTCCACAGCCTGGGTCGTCCAATGAACAGCAGTGAACACAGGAAACACAACTTAAGTGAGAGCAATAGCTGGAAACTAAGTTCTGAATTGTTGGCACGTATTATAGGTGTACTGCGATGGTGGATAAAGATCCCAAGAACAACAGCACATATAAATGTTCCCAGCAATGAGGTTGCTGTCAAACAGATACCCAGAGGCTCATGGTAGGAGAGGAACTCTGTCTTCTTAGGAACACAGTGGTCACGCTGGGGGTTTGACCAAAAATCCTCTGGACAACTGGTGCACTCCAAGGAGTCTGACAGAAAGGGGAAGATTGTGACATGCATACTATATTTAATATAATTAAATGATATATAAATATGGCATGCTGAAAGATAAACACCTACTGCTCTTTTAGTGATTTTTCCCTCAGAACAAAGAATGCAGTCAAAACAGCATTCAGGTTCCCCTTTCTTTGTAACCATGCGGGTACCAGGAGGACAGCTCTCACTGCATACTGATCGAGGTGCCTATAGGACAAAACTAAATATTACCTGCTAGAATAATATAAATTGTATATGTTACAAAAGGTAAAAGTCTGAAAAAACCCATATATAACCTTCTTGGATTGAAAGTTCCAGAAGATTTTGTCTTCATCAAGTATGAGTTCTTCACCTTTGAAAGCTGACCTCTTAACCTCACCCACACTTTGAACTTTAGTGCTTCCATCAGGGAGCCACAACCAGTTCATCACATCATAAATTGGCAATGCATCACCATTCTCATCAAATGACACTTGATCGCCAAATGGAGTGGTGAAGTTCACCCTTTCTAAGTAATAGACAAGCTATTTCGAAGGGGTGTACAAGAAAAAAATTACAGTTATTGCAAAATTTTACAATTACTTTTCAGAATGTTAACAGTAGATACTAATTAAATATAATATTAAAAATATTATAACAGAGTATAAAAAATAATTACATTTAAACAACAATGCTCTATACGTATACAGTTTAATGATCTCTCTGATCTTACATTCACCACTTCTTTTGCACTGGATTACAAAAAAATGCTTTGAGTTCACTCCATCTTTTAAATAGTTAATCTTATGACATTGTATTTAATCTCACAGGCTAAATTCTTTTGTGAAAAATATAGAGTAAAAAAATTTAACCATAAATGGAATGTAAACTGATATCACACCTGCCATGGCTCCAACATTTGCAAAGTGGCACAGCTGTTCCCACTGAAAGGCCCTCTTCCTGGCTTGCACCGCAGCATGTCATCAAGGGAATATGCCAGAGCATACACAGCTTTGTACACATTGTACTCAGTCCGGAGGTTGGAAATATCCGAGTATTCACTGTTCGCATTTTCCAGATCTTCCTGTCCAGTGCATAGTGCACCTCCACCTTCCACCCAGCCTGATGGAGTGGGTGCAAATCTGCACTGAAATGTGAATTCCCAAAACTGATTCACCTGAAATATATTGAAAACTGTTTCTTAGAAACAGTGACAATATATACTTCTAACTACCACAGCAAACAGTGTATAATTCTTGCAAGTACCATAGTTTAATGTTAAACTCTCACCATGCTATTTCCATAGCTACTGTTGTGATGTATGGTTGGACGTATTTGTAACAGGAATTCCCTGAGCCCTGGTATTTCTCCTCGACGAATGGCGATGGCCAGTGTACCACCCAGGTATGGCATAAGCTGAGGTGTTTGTAGCACAGCAGCTGCTGTCCAGGCTTCACTGGCCATCCACTGCAGACCTGTTACATTCTGCCTCACTACCTGTGGATTGTAGTACAACAAATGTAAAAAGTGATATTGTAACTAGCAACTACTTTAGTGCCGTTGTCATGCCATTAATGTAGTTACTCATCTTGCCAGTTAATTCTATGTACTCATCCAAGCAAATACATAATATATGTTTTACATGCTATTGTAACTAGCAACTACTTTAGTGACATTACCCTGCCATTACTATATTGCAAATTGAGAAACTTGCAATTTTTCTGTACCCATTCACACAGAGACAACAAAATGTTTTACACAGTATAGTGATCCAGATATTTAAAACTACTAATAATCAAATAGTTTTTAAGCCAAACCTCTTCCATAAGGTTTATCATGCGACTCTCATATGCAAAGACAATGACAACTCGAGCTGTGGATTTTCTCATCACATTCACAATCCTCCTGAATTCATCAGTGTTTTTTTCCCAGGGCAAAACCTCAATGTAAGCCAGGCAACCTTCACCAGACACACTCAGCTCAGATTGGAAGGATCTGGCTGCATGAAGTCCATAATCATCATCACTGATGAGCAGACCGGCCCAAGTCCAGCCGAAATGTTTAAGAATATGAATCATAGCACGTACCTAAGTAAACACAAATTAAAGGGTAAGAGTAAAGACTCGAAAAATCCTTAATTGGATTATCTGTTCATCAGCTTTTACAGCACACCGAGTCACTATCATTGTAACTTAGCTTTGTTCTCTGAGACCATATGTAATTAAATATAGTGTAAATGTAAAAAAATCACAAAATATACATTTGTTAATATTTTTATATCATTAAGAATTTGGTTGTACAACTGGAATTATCACCCTGCAAAAAACAGCTTTTTCATTTTAATTTTGCTGATATATTTTCACCTGGAAAGCATCACTTGGGATCGTCCTAAAGAAGGAAGGATACTTTTGATGGTCGCTCAGGCAGGAACATGTGGCAAAATAACTGACCTGTGAAAAATACAGACTGAATATTTTGCAAATATTCAAAGCCTTTACTCTCTGTTTTAACCTTTTCAGGTTGACTGCAGTGTATTTTTACACTATATTTGCAATTAAAATAATGTAAGAAGACTGTTTCATGGTTAAGCAGAAAACTTACCATAGGTACTCTGTACGAACCCAAGATAGTTAGAGATAGCCATAGAACGATGTAGAGGAAGAATCACCCACAATTCCTAGGACTGGAGGATTTCCAACACATGAATCATCTAATATGATCTGCTCCTCTTGACCACTTGACTAATGACAATGCTGCACGGAAACCAATTCCAAGGTTGACACAGTTATCATATAGAGTGTATCCAAGAGTCACATTAGGCAGTAGGTTGGAGTTTCTGTTGATCTCATCAATAGCAAAGGCCATGGTTTGTGTGAGCTTAAATCCTAGGACATAAAAACTAACAAAAAAAAAATATGCCGAAGAATACAACAGAATACTTGGGAAAACATGTTGCAAAGTTACCAAGTAACCTGAACAATTAAATATGATATAAAATGCATTTTTACATTGGCACTGATTTGACCCAGTTTTGCCCCCCCCCTTTTCGCTATTATATACTTACCCATGGCATGTAGGCTGTTGTGGTTCTGAGGTAAAAGACAGGTCAGGAACACTTGAATAAAAGTGGACTGGAAACAGTCCACCCAGAATGACATCTCCACTCTTGTGCATCCCATTTAGATGAAATTGTCCCTGTAACTGACAGGAGGAGGGAAACAAAGAAGAGGATACAGCAGAAGAAAAGTAGGAATACAGCAAAATGAGTGAGAGCAAATCTGTTCGTAAAAATGACCACATGACTGCTTTGTGATTATTCTGAGCCTTCTCATTGGGTTTTATTGCCTTGCCATTCCCTTTTATTGACATGTTGTGGTGCTTATTCTTGCACACCACCCATCAGGGAAAAAGAAGGAGCAGGGCATCCAACCAGTTTCTTCTGCTTGAATTAGTTATCAGTTCTGTTTTTTGTGTTTTGTGAAGTTCATATTTTATATCTTCCAACCAATAATATTCTTGTAATTCAACCAATGCACAATTTGGAAAAATTTCAAGTCCAAATCTGACTGTAACTCTAAATTTTCCATATTATCAAAATATTTTCATGTTTTCATTAATTTTTTAAATCTACTTTAATGCCACCTTCAGTCTTCATTGTGCAAGGGCTAAAGTATCTATTTCCATTTTCCCTGCTGGGAAAAGTGCATTTTCTTCCAGCTTTTGTATTTTCAGTTTAAAAGTTGAATCCATTCAATTCAGTTCACTTTAATTCAGTTTTATTTACACATCACCAAATCACAACAGCTGCCTTAAAGCAAGGTAAAGGTAAAGAACCCAACAATCAAACAAGCCCCTTCGAGCAAGCACTTGGTGACAGTGGGGAGGAAAAACTCCCTTGTAACAGGAAGAAACTTCAGGCAGCCCAGTTGCTTCAATCGACTGGGGTGGAGGGGATGAAGACAGGACAAAAGACATACTGTAAGTAAATGCAGAGTGGTGTATAAGCACATAGAGTGTGAGGAGAGGTGAGTAAAGAAGAAATACTCAGACAAAAGACATGTTGTGGAAGAGAGCCAGAGATTAATAAAAACGAATGTTTTTATTGATGTGGTTTATTAACATGTTGTGACTGAAAACAGCAGAGAGAAACACTCAGTGCATCATGGCAAGCCCCCAGCACCTCAGGCCTATTGCAGGGTAACTGAGGGCTCAGAGTCACTCAGAGAACCATAAGCTTGATCAGAAAGGAAAGTTTTAAGCTCAATCTTAACACTGCAGAGGGTGTCTGTCTCCTGAATTCAAACTGGGAGTCGGTTCAGTGTCGCTAACTTGGCGACTTTGTCACTAGATTAAGTGACTTTTCAGACCCCCCTAGGGACTCTTTTTCCAAAAAGCGACTAGCGACAAATTTATCGAGTTTTGGAGAGTTTTCTGTTAACCTAAAATCCTCCGCTATCGCCGTGTTTTGCGTACATGCAGCCTTCGTACTGTGTCTGTCAGTACGCATCACCCGGGCCCCTCAGGAGTACCTGGCTTTTGGTATGTACCGTAAGTCACGTGACCTCAATAGCGGAAGTGGGTCTGTTTGTGTCCTCGTGATGCAGCCGGTGGATACGACCATATACGTAGACGCCGCATCGAGTGGTGCAGCCCATTGCTGTGACACATCAGCGCATATGTCTATGGATTGAGCTAGCTGAAATCCTGCTGACTGAAGGATGGGAGTTTGTTCAGTCTGTTTACATGTTTTGTTGTCTTACACAGGAGGAAGTACTTTAGCGAAGTCTACTTCACTGCAGACTCACTTTTTAAAGAATAAGTCAGCCTTTTGCTATTTTTGCTCTGTATCTTTTCTGTTTACATTTTAATAGCACGGCTGTGAGTCTTTTGTTATGAGAAAAAAGCATTAATTTATTCGAGGAGCATTATTATTTAAATATACCAGTGGTTTATTTTTGAGTAATTTCTCATGTACATCTACAGCTGAATGTTAATAAAAGTGTCTGTGTGACATTTGGGACATGTAGCTTTGACTCCGAAGGGCCTGTTTGTTTATACCTTTGGGAAGAAAAAATATCAAGATATATTTCTTATATCGCCATTCAGCTAAAAAATATTGAGATATTATTTTGGTCCATATTCCCCAGCCCTAGTAGTTCTAAACATATTTAGTGTTTTTTCTTCACTTTTTGTCTCTTCAAAGATGTTTTTCCTCTCTCCTACAGCCTTGATTGCAATTACATGCAAATAACCAATTATGCAAATTAGGTGATGACCTCATATAGTGAATTCTAGCGACTTTTAGGACAGCCGATAGCTACTTCCCTTACTGAGGAGTTGACAACAGTGAGCTGGTTCCACAGAAGAGGGGCCTGAAAGCTTAAGACTCAACCTCTCATTCTACTTTTAAATACACTAGGAACTACATATAAGCCTGCAGTCTGAGAGCAACATGCTCTTTTGGGGTGATATGGTTATGAGGTCTTTAAGATAAGATGGAGTCTAATTATTCAAGTCCTTGTATGTAAGAAGAAAGGTTTTTTATTCAATTCTGGGTTTAATAGGGAGCCAATGTTGACAAGGCAATTTAGGAAAAAGATACTTTTTCTTCATAATCCCATCAGTACTCTTGCTGCAGTATTTTAGATCAGCTGAAGGCTTTTCAGGGAGCTTTCAGGACAACTTGATAGTAATGAATCACAATATTCCAGCCCAGAAATAACAAATGCATGAACTATCTTTTCAGCATCACTCTGAGAGAAGATGTTTCTAATTTATAAACACTGCAAATGTAAGATAGTGCTCCTATTTTTTTAATATGTCCATAGAAGAGCATACCTAATCTTGCATGGAATTAATTTGTCCTTTTTATTTTTAATCACCCATATTTTTACTATTTTGATACTTTAACTAAATGTGGAAGCATTATAAACACTGGCTCTCTTTACACATCAGTTCCAGAAAGACCAGATATACATGAATATACAATAGGAGGATGAATACATGTTTGGTGCTTGGTTTATTTAGACAATGTACACTGTTCAAAAAAATAAAGGGAACACTCAAATAACACATCCTAGATCTGAATGAATGAAATATTCTCATTGAATACTTGGTTCTGTACAAAGTTGAATGCGTTGACAACAAAATCACACAAAAATCATCAATGGAAATCAAAATTATTAACCAATGGAGGCATGGATTTGGAGTCACACACAAAATTAAAGTGGAAAAACACACTACAGGCTGATCCAACTTTGATGTAATGTCCTTAAAACAAGTCAAAATGAGGCTCAGTATTGTGTGTGGCCTCCACGTGCCTGTATGACGTCCCTACAATGCCTGGGCATGCTCCTGATGAGGTGGTGGATGGTCTCCTGAGGGATCTCCTCCCAGACATGGACTAAAGCATCCGCCAACTCCTGGACAGTCTGTGGTGCAACATGACGTTGGTGGATGGAGCGAGACATGATGTCCCAGATGTGCTCTATCGGATTCAGGTCTGGGTAACGGGCGGGCCAGGCCATAGCTTCAATGCCTTCATCTTGCAGGAACTGCTGACACACTCCAGCCACATGAGGTCTAGCATTGTACTGCATTATGAGGAACCCAGGGCCAACTGCACCAACATATGGTCTCACAAGGGGTCTGAGGATCTCATCTCGGTACCTAATGGCAGTCATTCTACCTCTGGCGAGCACATAGAGGGCTGTACGGCCCTCCAAAGAAATGCCACCCCACACCATTACTGACCCACTACCAAACTGGTCATGCTGAAGGATGGAATATTTCATTCATTCAGATCTAGGATGTGTTATTTGAGTGTTCCCTTTATTTTTTGAGTAGTGTATTTCCCAGTCCAAACTTCCTTAGAACAGTAAATAAATAGTCCCATTCGACCCTGTCAAATGCTTTTTCAGCTTCAATTGAAATCACTACTTCAGGTACTTCAGTGGTAGTTTAAGAGTATATAATGTTCAGGAGTGTACAGATATTAAGTTGCCTGCCCTTAATAAATCCAGTTTGGTCTTTTGAAACAATAGTTGGTATAATATTTTCCAGACGATGTGCCAAAGCTTTGGCATCCACATTTATTAAGAAGAGAGGTCTGTATGAGCTGCAAAGATTTAGATCTTTATCTTTTTTAAAGAGGAGACTGATGGAGACTTGTGTTACAGTTTGGATGGGGGACTGCCATGATGTAATGATTCCTTATATACTGCAAACAATAATGGGGACAGCTTATCCTGGAATTTTTTAAAAAGTTCAACAGGAAATCAATCCGGTCCAGGAGCTTTATTGCTTTGCATCCTTCTCATAGCAACAATAATTTTTTCCATACTTAGTGGTAAACCAAGTTCCTTAGCAACATCTGGACTTATCACAGGGAACTTTAGGCTGTCAAGGAACAAATTCATTTCAGTGGTGTCAACTGGAAATTCAGAGGAATAAAATGAGTGAAAGACCGAATTAATAGTGGTGGGATCCTGATGCAATGTACTCATTAAATCTATTATCTAAGGAAGCATATGTGAGGCTGCCCGTCGACGAAGATGATGAGCAAGAAGCCGACTAGCCTTATCGCCATGTTCATAATATGTAGAATGTGATCGTAAGAGAAGTCGCTCTGCGTCACTAGCAGTGATAAGATCAAATTCAGTCTGTAAATCAACACGTTGTTTAAGAAGTTCAAATGACTTAATCATAAAATCTGGATCATCAAAATTGGGAGCATATATATATATATATAGTCACTAATAAGATCGAGTCATGAAATAATGTACCAATGACAATTAAATATCTGCTATTTTTTTCTGATATAACAGACGCAGAAAACTGCATTGATTCACCGACTAAGATAGCAACCCCTTTGGCTTAAGAGTTAAAGTTTGAGTGAAACTCTCTCACTCCTCAGAGTGTGGTCAGGGAAAACAGAGAAACACATGTCTCCAATCTTGATCCATTGCTGAGTCTTGGCTTTGCGTAATATGTCCACACAGCCCGTATAATAGTGCAGTCAAGCGACTATGGGGCGAGGTCATTCTCTTGGTTTCGGCCTGGTTTGGAAAGTGCGATAAGCATGATCCACCAAGGGCTCCTTCTCTAGCCAAAAAGCCTCCTTAAGCAAAGTGGCGATTGCTGTGGCAGTGGAAGAGGTGGAAAAGTCCTTAGGAATGCCAGCGTTCCCATTAGCCTCCTGGATACACTGGCATCAAACATGCCTAAATGATTGAAGTGATCAACAAGAATGGTGGAGCTACTCATTACTGAGTCCTTTTTTTGACACTTTGATTTCTGATTTGGGGGGGTTTCGGGTTTTTTTGAGCTATGGTCTTAAACTTTTGATCAGCTGAAAAAAATCATGTTTGAGTGTAAATGCAGTTTTCAATAAATTCCCTGCTCAAAGTTTTTGTCTCTTGTGCCCATTTCTTCTTTAAGCATTGTGAAGCTCTACTTAGAACCTTCTTAAGATCCAATACTGCAAGATGCAAATTCTTGCAATTTTTTAACTGGTCTTAAGATTTTGATCAGCAGTGTATTTGAAAAGTATGTCCTTCATATTTTAACTGCATCTTGGAAAAAAAAAACAACATGCACAGAAATGCAGAATAAGTATCTGGTTTTATGTTCTCATCCAATGACACCAGTGGGGGGATTTTTTTTTAAATTTCAATATAGTTGTTTACATTTATTATTTATATTTATATATTTTTCTGCATGTAGTTTTCTGCTGTAAATGTTTTTATGACTCAATGCCACGACCCATTACAGCTTTCTTTGTGTTCATCTCTGGCCTCAACAGGATTATGTAACATTTGGGTCCAAACAGTGTGACCAGAAGGCCAAAACTTGAGGCCAGGATGGCAAACACCTCCACTGCATCTGCATAGTTTCCTGGTGAGCTGATATAAACAGGAACAAAGGCCACCCACACAGCACAGAAGATCAGCATGCTGAATGTGATGAGCTTGGCCTCATTAAAACTATCAGGCAGATTCCTTGCCAGGAATGCAATTAGAAAACTGAGCAAAGCCAGCAAACCAATATAACCCAGTAACACTGCAAAACCAACAGTGGACCCAACTGCACACTCATAAACAATCTTATCATTGTGATATTGGGTGTTTTTATGTGGAACTGGAGAGGAAGAGACAAGCCAGGCAGTGCAGATGGCTGCCTGAACAGATGTAAGAACCAGAACTGTTCCTCTCTGCTGCATAGCACCAAACCACTTCAGACTGGCTCCCCCTCCTGGCTTGGAGGCTTTGAACACAGCCAGAACAACCATGGTTTTTACCAGGATGCATGAGACACAAAGCACAAAGCTGATCCCAAATGCTGCGTGTCTGAGTTGGCATGTCCACAGCCTGGGTCGTCCAATGAACAGCAGTGAACACAGGAAACACAACTTAAGTGAGAGCAATAGCTGGAAACTAAGTTCTGAATTGTTGGCACGTATTATAGGTGTACTGCGATGGTGGATAAAGATCCCAAGAACAACAGCACATATAAATGTTCCCAGCAATGAGGTTGCTGTCAAACAGATACCCAGAGGCTCATGGTAGGAGAGGAACTCTGTCTTCTTAGGAACACAGTGGTCACGCTGGGGGTTTGACCAAAAATCCTCTGGACAACTGGTGCACTCCAAGGAGTCTGACAAAAAGGAGGAAGATTGTTGCATACTGTATGCATACTATATTTAATATAAATGCAATGAAATATGGCATGCTGAAAGATAAACACCTACTGCTCTTATTAGTGATTTTCCCTCAGAACAAGGAATGCAGTCAAAACAGCATTCAGGTTCCCCTTTCTTTGTAACCATGCGGGTACCAGGAGGACAGCTCTCACTGCATACTGATCGAGGTGCCTATGGGACCAAACTAAATGTTACCTGCTAGAATTACATATACTGTACATGTGACAAAAGATAAAAGTCTGAAAAACCATATATAACCTTCTTGGATTCAAAGTTCCAGAAGATTTTGTCTTCATCAAGTATGAGTTCTTCACCTTTGAAAGCTGACCTCTTAACCTCACCCACACTCTGAACCTTCGTGCTTCCATCAGGGAGCCACAACCAGTTCATCACATCATAAATTGGTAATACATCACCATTCGCATCAAATGACACTTGATCACCAAATGGAGTGGTGAAGTTCACCCTTTCCAAGTAATAAACAAGCTGTTAAAAAGGGATGTATAAGAAATAAATTACAGTTATTGCAAAAATGACTATTATTTCTTACAGTGTAAACAGTAGCTACTCTATAATCAAATATAATATTACACATAGTTGATTAAAAAGGTTCATTAAATTTAAACAAGGCACATCACTAATAATGCTCCTTCTGTATATAGTTTAATGCTAACTCTGTTTGACCACCTCTTTCACTCTTGAGTATAAAAAACAATGCTTTGAGCCCACTCCATCTTTTTCACAGTTAATCTCATGGCATTGTACTTAATCCTGACAGGGTAAATTATGTTCTGAAATTAACTCAATAATTAATAAAGCAAACTGTGAAGTCATAGATGGAGTGTAAACTGATATCACACCTGCCATGGCTCCAGCGTTTGCAAAGTGGCACAGCTGTTCCCACTGAAAGGCCCTCTTCCTGGCTTGCACTGCAGCATATGATCAAGGGAATATGCCAGAGCATACACAGCTTTGTACACATTGTACTCAGGCCGGAGGTTGGAAATGTCCAAGAACTCAGTGTTCACATTTTCTAGATCTTCCTGTCCAGTGCATAGTGCACCTCCACCTTCCACCCAGCCTGCTGGAGCTGGTGCAAATCTGCACTGAAATGTGAATTCCCAAAACTGATTTACCTGAAATATATTTATTGAAAACTTTTTTTTTAAACAATTACAATAAATACTTGTAAATACCACAGCAAACGGTGTATAATTCTTGCAAGTACCAGCATTTTAACATTAAACTCTCACCATGCATGTTCCATAGCTATTGTTGTGATGTATGATTGGACGTATCTGTAACAGGAATTCCCTGAGCCCTGGTATTTCTCCTCGACGAATGGCGATGCCCAGTGTACCACCCAGGTATGGCATAAGCTGAGGTGTTTGCAGCACAGCAGCTGCTGTCCAGGCTTCACTGGCCATCCACTGCAGACCTGTTACATTCTGCCTTACTACCTGTGGATTGTATTACAACAAACTGTATGAAGTGATATTGTAACTAGCAACTGCTTTAGTGACATTGTCATGCGATTGCTATATTGCAAGTTTCTCAATTTGCAATATAATTCTTCATGATCATTTATCTGTACCCATTCACACAGAAGCAAAAAACAAAAAAAAACATGTTTCATACATGTATACTGATCTCGAGCTTTACTAGCTAATAATAATCAAATTGTTTTAAAGCCAAACCTCTTCCATAAGGTTTATCATGTGACTCTCATGTGCAAAGACAAGGACAACTCGAGCTGTTGATTTTCTCATCACATTCACAATCCTCCTGAGTTCATCAGTGTTTTTTTCCCAGGGCAAAACCTCAATGTAAGCCAGGCAACCTTCACCCGACACACTCAGCTCAGATTGGAAGGATCTGGCTGCATGAAGTCCATAATCATCATCACTGATGAGCAGACCGGCCCAAGTCCAGCCGAAATGTTTAAGAATATGAATCATAGCACGTACCTAAGTAAACACAAATTAAAGGGTAAGAGTATAGACTCAAAAAATCCTTCATTGAATTATCTGTTCATCAGCTTTTACAGCACACCGAGTCACTATCATTGTAACTTAGCTTTGTTCTCTGAGACCATATGTAATTAAATATAGTGTAAATGTAAAAACTCACAAGATAAGCATTTGTTAATATTTTCATATCATTAAGAATTTGGTTGTAAAACTGAGATTTATCTTCCTGCATAAAACACTTTAGCTATTTCATTTTAATTTTGCTGATATATTTTCACCTGGAAAGCATCACTTGGGATCATCCTAAAGAAGGATGGATACTTTTGACGGTCACTCAGGCAGGAACATGTGGCAAAATAACTGACCTGTGAAAAATACAGACTGAATATTGTAAAAATATCCAAAGCCTTTATTCTCTGTTTTAACCTTTTCAGGTTGACTGCAGTGTATTTTACACTATGTTTGCAATTAAAATAATGCATGTAGACTATTACATGGTTAAGCAGAAAACTTACCATAGGTACTCTGTACAAACCTAAGACAGTGGAGATAGCAATAGAACGTGTAGAGGAAGAATCACCCACAACCCCTAGGACTGGAGGATTTCCAACACATGTATCATCTAATATAACCTGCTCCTCTTGACCACTGACTAATGACAATGCTGCACGGAATCCAATTCCAAGGTTGACACAGTTATCATATAGAGTGTATCCAAGAGTCACATTAGGCAGTAGGTTGGAGTTTCTGTTGATCTCATCAATAGCAAAGGCCATGGTTTGTGCGAGCTTAAATCCTAGGACATAAAAACTAACAAAAAGTAGTTTCATTGAAAAATACATCAGGATCTTGAGAGAAATATCATGTTTCATTCAAGATAAATGCATTCCTTTTGAATGGTATTAATTTACCAACTGTAACTACTTAAATATGATATAAAATGCATGTTTACATTGGCACTGATTTGACCCAGTTTTTTCCCCCTTTCTCCCTATTATATACTTACCCATGGCATGTAGGCTGTTGTGGTTCTGAGGTAAAAGACAGGTCAGGAACACTTGAAAAAAGGTGGACTGGAAACAGTCCACCCAGAATGACATCTCCACTCTTGTGCATCCCATTTAGATGAAAGTGTCCCTGTAACTGACAGGAGGAGGGAAACAAAGAAGAGGATACAGCAGAAGAAAAGTAGGAATACAGCAAAATGAGTGAGAGCAAATCTGTTCGTAAAAATGACCACATGACTGCTTTGTGATTTTTCTGAGCCTTCTCATTAGGTTTTATTGCTTTGCCATTCCCTTTTATTGACATGTTGTGGTGCTTATTCTTGCACACCACCCATCAGGGAAAAAGAAGGAGCAGGGCATCCAACCAGTTTCTTCTGCTTGAATTAGTTATCAGTTCTGTTTTTTGTGTTTTGTGAAAATCATATTTTATATCTTCCAACCAATAATATTCTTGTAATTCAACCAATGCACAATTTGGAAAAATTTCAAGTCCAAATCTCACTCTGTAAATTTTCCATATTATACAAATATTTTCATGTTTTCATTATTTTTTAATCTACTTGAATGCCACCTCCAGTCTTCATTGTGCAAGTGCTAAAGTATCTATTTCCATTTTCCCTGCTGGGAAAAGTGCATTTTCTTCCAGCTTTTGTATTTTCAGTTTAAAAGTTGAATCCATTCAATTCAGTTCACTTTAATTCAGTTTTATTTACACATCACCAAATCACAACAGTTGCCTTAAAGCAAGGTAAAGATAATGAACCCAACAATCAAACAAGCCCCTTCCAGCAAGCACTTGGTGACAGTGGGGAGGAAAAACTCCCTTGTAGCAGGAAGAAACTTCAGGCAGCGACTGGGGTGGAGGGGATGAAGACAGGACAAAAGACATACTGTAAGTAAATGCAGAGTGGTGTATGAGCACATAGAGTGTGAGGAGAGGTGAGTAAAGAAGAAATACTCAGACAAGACAAAAGACATGTTGTGGAAGAGAGCCAGAGATTAATAAAAACGAATGTTTTTATTATTGTGGTTTATAAACACATAGAGAGTGAAAAAAGCAACCGATCCATTAAAAATGATGGGCAATAGAATGTGTTAGAACACCATCTGGGAGGCCTGGGTTCGATTCCACCTTCCACCTCTTGGAGTTTGCATGTTCTCCCCGTGTCTGTGTGGGTTTTCTCTGGGTACTCCGGTTTCCTCCTACAGTCCAAAGACATGCACTTACTGGGGTTTGGTTAATTGGCTACTCTAAATTGCCCATAGGTGTGAATGTGAGTGTTGTCTGTCTCTCTGTGTTGGCCCTGCAACAGGCTGGGGACCTATGTCAGCTGGGATAGGCTCCAGCCCCCCCACAACCCTGAACAGGGAAAGTGCATGGATGGATTTTTTTTTTTTTTAAATGTGATTTGTCATTTTTTATGTAAACTGACCCGAGGAAAAATAGCTGATGCTAATGGGGATCTCAATAAATATAAACATAAACTGCCAGATTAACAGAATTCCACTCATTGATTTGCTGTCATTCTTCACCCAGTGATGTGGTTTCAGATACCCTCACATGAAGCTGACAAAGCTGCAGCTGACAGTGGTTCTGTGGATCAAGTCCCAGTTGACATAAGTGACTCTGTTCCAGCTGACGACGCTTCCAGGACCACAAATGCTTGGACAAAACCCCTGAAAAGAAATAGAATATGGTTTGGCAGGATGTCTAGAGCTTTGTGCTGCTGCAGCTGCTGTAATTCATCATGATCTTTTTTTTTATGATATTGCAAATTAAAAATAAAAATGAAATATTTACCCATTACATGCCTTGAGTTGCATGAGTGACTGAAAAACAAGTCATAGCAACAAGCTGAGCAGCTGTAGTGATAGCAGTTGTAGCAGGAGGAGCACTTAAATTAGCTTCACTAGTGCTGTAGTTTTAGAAGCAGTATTGTGTAACAGAGGAATATATTTATTATAGTAGAGCAAAAGATTTTTGTCCACAGTGGCTGGTTCTGCAGATCAGTGATTAACTTTGAAGTGAATGTTTTAAAACAGAAACAAGATTTTTATTAATTATTTGCCTGTAATATATTTTCCCACAAAGTTGCATTACCTTACAGACATTTTCACATTTACATCAGCTGCTCCTGCATTACACAGTCTATATATGCAAATATTTTGGTTTAAGTTTAAATGCCAAACTCAAGATCTACAAGATTGAGATCAAGAAGCTAATCAGCATCAAATATGTAACTTGTGTAATGTGAACCCTTTAATTTCATCTGCAGCTAACAGATACTAAAAATCTATTTTAAAATGGCAGGAGATGTTTTGAAGTGTATGGGCCTACCCAAGTCAGACTTTGGGATGTACCCCACACCATCTCTGCATCTCTCTGAATCTAAAAAGAGGTCATTTCTGTCTAATATCACTCAAAAATTGTAAAACAAATGGAAATGTGCTGAGGAGATTCTGCGCTCATAATCAGAGCTGTCCCACTGTGTGGTCAGTTTATTAATCCACTTTTGCACCTTTTGCAAGCTATGCTACTGAGGACATTTATTTTTTGCACTTTGTAAATGTGGCCATATTTGAGTGTACCAGGTATGTATGGTTATAAGTAGTTGGGGGTTCATGAAATGCTTATCTTCTTCCTCAAAAAGAAGGCACTTTTTAGTTAAATCCTCAGAATAATGGGTTACAATCAGGTAACCGTTTTCAAGATGGCGCTGATAATGGCGACAGGCAACTAGTTGAGCGTGTATGTGTCTCCTGTATTTTTATGTATGTATATTATATATACATACATACATAAAATAAATTTTTATTATTATTTCATTTTCTTTTAAATTGTTGGTAATGAACTGGATGAACAAAGAAATGTCTGCTGGGAATAACTTTAGTAATTTGCAGCACATTTTGCAGTACAAAAGTCTGAATGGTCAAACTAACTGTAAAATTCTATCTATTTTACATTTTCAGGACTTAACTTTGATTAAACTTTTATGTTTCAGCAAGTGAAAATAAAGCATGAAAGCTATAAAAAACACTTTAAAGTGCCATCTCTTGGTGACAGTCAATTGAGTCAAAGCAGCATGTTTATAGTGGAAAGTAGATACGCCCTGGAGAAGGAGGGGAGACTCCCAGCAGCTGGGTACTGGTTGTCAGCCAGCTGGAAGCAGCCATTTAAAGTGCCTAGAATTCTGTGCATAAAAATGCAGAAGAGACTCACTGACAACAGACAGACTTGGCAAAGGCCACCTCCCACCGGGAATGAGTCTGGCTTATTGCTGGGTGTTTCCCTTTCCAGAGGCATTGCCTCAGACCTCCACACAATGTTGCATATCAACCAAGACAGCCCCACAACACCCAGAGCCTTAAGGAACTCAACTCATCCGCACCAGAAGCCCTTGGTGTAAAATACATATTTCCTTGATGTAAGATGCAAATTTCCTTCCACTCTGTATTTTCAGTTTAAACCCTGAATGTATACAAATGTGTACCTAATTCATTTTACCAAAACTTACCCTTGGGATATTGAATTCAATATCACAATTTTAAAGTCAAATAAACGGTCGCAGATATGTGGTGCCACGGTCAATGACCAACAAGTTCAAGAGCTCTTTCATTACTGTGGCAATAAGTTTATTAGATAACATGAGGTGATTTTTAAAAAAATGTATTCTCATATTTGTGTGATTGCAGTTCTGTTCTATTGTTATTTTAATATCACTGCTAGCTGCAAAACTATTTGCCCCCCCTGGGGATAATAAAGATTTCTTTGACCTACATAAACAAATAAATAAATAGCACTCTGATAGCGGCATAGTAAGATAATTGGTAGCTCAACTGTGTGCTTGATAGATGGTTATATCTGCCTGACACCACTACTAAGTCAGTCTGATACAAAATAGCATTTTCTTATAGTACTTATACACATGTATGTCAACAGGCAGAGAGGCACAGACACAATCAGTTTGAGTTGCAGGAAGCAAAGGTGCTTTAGTCAGTCATTTACCTCATCATTAAATTTAACCTTTACTTGCATTAAGTACATTCTTATTCTCCTCTAGGCAGGAACACCTTTTCTCACATTGATTTAAAATATGGTACCAGTAAATAAAAAATATACCTAGAATAAGATTAAAATACTGATGACAATCAACATATTACATCACAATTAAGGCAGACAGCCATTCAATTCATTATTCTGTTCAGTTTTTTTTAAAGACAAATGACTGCCATGTTACATTAACATTATTATCTATATCGTCTCAAATTTAAAACTTTATGATTTGTTTTTACATAGCTTAAAGCTATGACCTAAATACCCTATTTCAAATGTTTTACTTGTTTGCTTGATGACTTTTAAAGCTAACTGCGTATGTTTAGTTGGCCTTGTAGATTAAATTCCAACAAAGTGTAGCTAGAATTAACATCAGTACTGCCATCCACACTGAATCAAGATTAAATGTGCAGTATTTAGCATTACTTCCTACAGATTAATGCTGTGGGAAGTGATGCTGCTGCTTAATGTTCT
Source organism: Pterophyllum scalare (assembly GCA_024447675.2). Lineage (NCBI taxonomy): Eukaryota > Metazoa > Chordata > Actinopteri > Cichliformes > Cichlidae > Pterophyllum > Pterophyllum scalare. Next base: position 3,079 of record JAMQGT020003625.1, on the reverse strand, counting down.
GTTTCCACTGTTATTTATCATATTTTAGAAAATGAAACAGCTTGTTGGTTGTTGTGAAAAAGCTTAAACTCAAACCTTGACCCCCCCCCTTACTTAAACCAAGTATCTTTAGAGAAAACACCTAACCACACAACAATAAGGAATTAAGTCAAAAACAAAAATCTAAAAATAGCAGCACTGTACCTGCAGGGTGTGAACTACTGCCTTCTGGATTATATCACCTCTAACGGCCTCTTTACCAGATCTGTAGGTTTTAATACTTCCTCATCTGGCAGTATGTTATTTTAGATCACAGCCCTCCCGGCCAAAAATATTCATAAATGGGTTTCCAGTTTATTGAAGAATGACAGCAAGGGATTCTGATAAAGGAACAGTATTCACAACCACAGAGACCTTCAAAATATATATGCCTTATATATATGTGAAAAATGGGTCAGCGGCACCCTTTATGCAGTACACATAAGTCAGAACACACTCAGAACTTGACATTCATTTGGATCTCAATGTACACCTGTAAAGTTTCATGACTGTGTCTTGCAAAGTTGTGTTGCTGTTTTGTTAAAAACAAAAAAAATCAGTCTGCAGACACGGAGACAGGCAGAAAAACAAAGCCATAATCAGAGTGGTTCTTTCTACATTAGGTAAGTGTGTATGTGTTATGATGACACATACATACACAACGTAAAGAATATATTGGCTATTCTATTCTTGGCAAAATGAATGAATGTTAGAAGCATTTTTTTGTACCTGTTGAATGCCAAATGTGAAATGGATTCAAGTGAATAATTGGTGAATTTGAATAATGTGAATGTTATTGAGTCTATTCATTTGTGGTGAGCCGACCCATGATTGCCTTCTTTGTGTTTCTCTCTGGTTTCAGCAGAATAATGTAACATTTGGGTCCAAACAGTGCCAATAACAAGCCAAAACTTGAGGCCAAAATGGCAAATACCTCCACTGCATCAGCATATTTACCTGGAGAGTTGACATATGCAGGAACAAAGGCCACCCACACGGCACAGAAGCTTAGCATGCTGAAAGTGATGAGTCTGGCCTCATTGAAGTTGTCTGGAAGATTCCTGGCTAGAAATGCTAGCAGAAAACTGAGGATAGCCAGCACACCAATGTAACCCAGTAACACTGCAAAGCCAATTGTAGAGCCAATTACACACTCAAAAACTATTTTATCATTGTGATATTGGGTGTTTTTATGTGGAGCTGGAGAGGAAGAGACAAGCCAGGCAGTGCAGATGGCTGCCTGAATAGATGTAAGAAATAAAACTGTTCCTCTCTGCTGCATCAAGCCAAACCACTTCAGATTGGCTCCCCCTCCTGGCTTGGAGGCTTTGAACACAGCAAGAACAACCATGGTTTTCACCAGGATGCATGAGACACAAAGCACAAAGCTGATCCCAAATACTGCATGCCTGAGTTGACAAGTCCATAGCTTTGGTCTTCCGATGAATAGCAGTGAACACAGGAAGCATAGTTTCAGTGATACCAAGAGCAAGAAACTAAGTTCTGAATTGTTGGCACGTATTATAGGTGTACTGCGATGATAGATAAAGATCCCTAAAACAACAGCACATATAAATGTGCCCAACAAAGAGGCGGTTGTCAAACAAATCCCCAGAGGCTCATGGTAGGAGAGGAACTCTGTCTTCTTAGGAACACAGTGGTCACGCTGGGGGTTTGACCAAAAATCCTCTGGACAACTGGTGCACTCCAAGGAGTCTGACAAAAAGAGGAAGATAATGAAATTGCTACTAGATATAATATTTCCAAATTAAAATAAAAGCATCCTTGAATTATAAACACCCACTGTTGTTTTTGCTGATTTTTCCTGTAGAACAAGGGATGCAGCTAAAACAGCACTCAGGTTGACCTTTGTTTCTGGCCATCCGGGTGCCTGGAGGACAGCTCTCACTACACACTGACTGGGGTGGCTGCAGGAAGTAAAGCTGATTAAATACAGTTTTTAATACACACTATTTAGCACAATAGTTTCCTAAAAGGAGCTATTTGGATAGGAAATAACCTCTCTTGATTCAGAGTTCCAGAAGATTTTGTCTTCATCAATGGTGAGTTCCTCACGTTTAAAGACTGACCTCTTAACCTCACCCACAGTCTGGACTTTAATTTGTCCATCAGGAAGCTGTAACCAGTTCATGATATCATATATCGGTGATGCATCTCCATTCTCATCAAAGGACACTTGGTCGCCAAATGGAGTGGTGAAGTTGACATTTTGTACATAATGTATGAGCTAATAATGGTTGATAGAAAAGAACAAATATACATCCAGAGATTTAGTCAAAATTCAAACGATTTTCATAAAAATCATGACATTTTTATATAAGCATCAAGACAGACCGAAATTCAAAATTTTGTTTTGTGATATTGTTTTTAATAATTCATTGGCAATAACTCTTTCAGGAAAAATAGAAATACTTTTAACGTGCTACTTCTAGCATTATTTTAATTTTGAAAGAAAATACTTAAACTTAATTGCAAACATGCCAGTGTCATTATATGATAAGGTGCCTTTTTACTATACCCCCCCCCAAAAAAAGAACAAAAAAAAACAAGTGTAGCAGCAGTTTTTCAAACATAAGTGTGTAAATTTATACCACACCTGCCATGGCTCCATTGTTTGCAAAGTAGCACAGCTGTGCTCCCTGAAGGGTCCTCTCTCTGGCTTGCACTGCAGCATGTCATTAAGAGCATATGCAAGAGAATACACAGCCTTGTAGACATTGTACTCAGGCCGGAGATTAGAAACATCCAGAAACTCAGTGTCCACATTTTCAACATGTTCCTCCCCAGTGCATAGTGCTCCTCCAGCTTTAACCCAGTCTTTTGGAGCTGGTGCAAATCTACACTGAAATGTGAATTCCCAAAACTGATTTACCTGAAATGAAAAATCAAAAGTATTAATAAATAATATAACATTTATTTTATGTGTAATTTATTTCGGATATACTTGCAAAATCGAACTATTACCAAATTGTTGTTGTAGCTGCCATTGCCACTTTTGTCTGGGTGTGTTTTTAAGAGGAATTCCCTGAGCCCTGGTATT
>JAMQGT020003624.1:0-16157 GCA_024447675.2 Pterophyllum scalare | reverse complement strand
GGTCAAGCCAACACCTCAAACTCGTTGTTGTTGTTCACAAGAAAATGTGATTCATCAGACCAGGCCACCATTGCTCCGTTGTCCCATTCTGATGCTCACATGTCCATTGTATTCAGCAGTGAACAGGGGTGAGCATGGCCACCCTGACTGGACTGCAGCCGTGCAGCCTCATAAACAAAAAAACTGTGACACACTGTGTATGCTGGCATTTTTCTGTCAAAACCAGCATTAACGGTTTGAGCAATTTAAGCTACAGCAGCTCATCTGTTGGATTGGACCACACAGACCAACCTTTGTGCCACACCTGCATAGATGAGCTTTGACCTTGACCCTGTCACTGGTTCACCACTGTTCCTTCCTTGGACCACTTTTGACTGATAATGACCCACTGCAGACAGGGAAAACCACAAAAGAGCTGCACTTTTGGAGATGCTCTGACCCAGTTGTCTAGCCATTACCATTTGGCTAGCTTGTCAGACTCACTCAAATCCTTATGCTTGCCCATTTTTCCTGCTTCTAACACATCAACTCTGAGGACAAAATGTTAACTTGCTCCCTAATATATCCCACCCACTAACAGGTGCCAGGATGAAGAGATAATCAGTGTTTCCCTCAGCAGTCAGTGGTCATGCTGTTATGCTTGATTGGTATAGAATGATATAGATATAGATATATATGTACATAGATAGATGGATAGTTGTGATGTGTGACTGATATTGATATTGTATGATGTTTGATCTAGTTTAGCACTCACACAAGTCTTAAATGATCAGTTATGACGACTTCCATTTGCGGTTAACATTCTATTCAGCACTCAGTCACCCAGTGTTGCACTTACATTGTGCAAAGCTGGAGTCCTCATTCATTTAATGGAAGTACCCTACCTCTCATTTGTTCAATAAAGAGAGGCATCAGCATCTTTCAGATGGTCCGCAGGGCTCATTTAAAGGGCCTAGGGCAGAAAAGCCCTTATTTCTCTACAGGCTCTGCCTCCTGCTGATAATTATTCTACAGGCTTTTCACAACAATCAAACATGTTCTGCTCAACAGCCAGCCGCCTGTGGATGCTCTCCAACTGTAATCCATGATTCTTGTGTCTTTAGGGGATTACATGGTAGTTTTTTTAGTGTCTGACTGCAGGAGTTGCTGATGTAGGATATATTCAAACAAGCTGCAGAAAAGCATAATTGAGATCAGCCACATCTACGTCAGTATTTTCCATAAGTTTCTTAGAGAAAACCTGACCAAAGTTAGACCAAAATGCTGTTTTATTTCATACGAGCTTTATAAAAATTAAAGAGAGACATGTGAATGGATTAATGTAATACAGTTGAGTGACATCTGTGAAATTTATCTGACAGTAAATGCAGTCTGTGTGGAACATGATAATCTGAATTTGTTATGTAATGCTGTTTTCCTGTTTTATTTCATGTAACGTATTGTTTTCTAGTGTGCACTGGTGTCCTAGCAGTGTAATAAACCTATCTTTTGCCTTTCATGTATCTGAACATTCGTGCCAACTTATTACATATTGTATATTCTGATGTGAGTCTTATGTTGCCATGCTAAGTCTCTGTTGTAGGACAGATAAAAGTTAAGAGAGTTTATGGTTAAAGAAGGGTTCAATAAATAAGAAAACCACTATATGTTATGCAGGTTTTTCATGTGCACAGACTTTTGTCTTGAACTTTTGTTGCTGATAGGAAGTTTTATAGTAGGTAGCCTCAGTGCTGTATAGCCATTCAAAAGGACTTCGACTCCCCTCTTAGATTTGCACCCATAATGTCACAGTTTTTACCCTAGATGTCATCCACCCTGTACCATGAGACTCATATCCAGGGGCTTCAGTGGCAGATCTTTAATAACAAGTGAGCCTCCTGGAGTGTTAGTTATGTTTTAGGGAAGAGAGATTGGAGGTTTGAGATTGAGTTTGTTGTCGTCTCTCCTTGCTCTCAGTGGGAGCTAAGCAGTGTGATGGATTAGGTATGAAGAGTGTCCGCTGGTTTAATGGCAGGTCCAAGGCAGCCTGAGGAGATGGTTTTAATCATATTTGCCTCCTCATTACCCTCCCGTCTGCTGCTTTAGTGCTGCACTGGGAAATCAGTGGCAACCAACTACCCCCCCTCCCCAAGAACAATACCATCAAATGCTATAAACCAGGTGTCTTTGTCAACATGACTGTTGAAGTGTCATTTCTTTACTATGTACATGATGCATGTTGACAAGGAAAGCCAACCACACTGAGAAAAACTGGACACATACTGAATGCCATTTCTTTAGAACTAAATAGTGCAAAACCAGAAGAGATTATTATGAACCTTGCCAAAGAGATTGGCAAGGCACTTGATATTGTTGATCTAAAAGTGGTTGTGTTGAAGTCTGTATTGACATTCTATTATTTATTTCATTAACATTTTTTGTTATGGCTTAAAAAGAAAAACATGTTTCTCATAATATTCATGGAGCAAGATTCAGAGAACTGGTGGCTCTTCCATAATAAGCAGAGTAGTGACCTTGATAATGGCCTGTTGGGGAAAGACAGCTGGTTCTTATCTCCAAGGAGACCTACTAAAAGTCTGCAGTGTGACAGTGATGCCTATCATTCATTTAGCCATGACCTCATCCTCCTTCACTCTGAGCAAATCTCTGGTCTCATAGCATTTTTGCAGCAACAGTTTAGGGGGAGAGTGAAAATATTTTTCAGACTGTCTTCCAGTGTTCTTTTTCATGTTTTAATTGCACTAGCATTTCATAAACTGCATGCCAGTAAAATGTGATTGTAATTTTTTCTTTCTTTTCCTATGTTTGGCCTTGAGTCTAGCGTATTTAAAATTTATTATTGTAGCTCAGATCTTGAATGGTATTTTGGTGTTGGGGCTAATCGAATAATTTGGGGGCAACAGGATTCAGTGTTAGTAGCAACACCTGAATGAAATAAATTATATTTTATTTGGACTTGCTGTTTATCCCCATTCATTCTCTTGATTGTTCAGTCTTTATTTTCCAAGAGTACATCATTCTTCTAGGGGCTTTTATTATTTTTTGTGGTCTTTTTTTTATTTTTATTGAAACATCTCTGTGCCTATTACTGTGAGCAATGTGAAGGGGCTAATTGCATTTCCAGCAACCTTGTTAATGACAATGTTGTAATGGCTTTCAGCTATTATTGAATTGACTTTCAACATTGCCATTTTAGTTTACACAACTGCCATTTGCTTAAAAGCTTTGCCTCTGTACTTCTGGGCTGGCATGGTTTAATATGTGCATGTGATAATAGGTTTATTTCTGTGAGCAGAATTAGTTCCCAGAAGACTCCATGGGGACAGATTTTTCAAATGTGTTTTGGCTTTGGTGCAGGGCATATTATTTTATGAAGTATGCAGGTGTCACAGTTGTTAGGCATTAGAAATTGTATTTAGGAAGATGAAAATCTAAAAATATGTAACCAAGGTCCTTAAATGGTTTTTGTTTCTTTGTCTTTTAACCGGCTTAACTCAGCCGCGAATGGCACTAATTGTTATTATTGTTTTAACTTACTTATAATTGACATGAAATCTGTCAATTTATTAGTATTTTTGTCACGTTTTCAAAGTTAGCTATGTCAAGTGGCTCTCGGAAATTCAAAGTTGTCTACATAAACATATCAAAACATAACAAAAACGCCAAGATTGGAAGTCAAACTGTCGCCCTTAGGCTGGAAAATCCATCAATGATTGAGTGTATTCAGTCACCGTTGATAATTTTAAGGGAGTCTTTCACAGTAGAGATGCATGAAAAGATTTAAATACATTGTAATTACATGAAAAATGCATTTAAGATGATGTGCTTAAAATCCATGATTTCTGTTGCCTAATGATACAGAAACATAATTACTGGTCAAGAATGTAAAGGGTAAAAGAAATGAATGATTTAAAGCTGCAACTGAATATCAGTTGTCTCTCTTTAAGGAGATGTGAACTTAATTTTGGGGGGCAAACAAAAAAAACAAAGCAAAATAAGCAAATCGCAATCTTAAACTCTCCGTTTCATGTTTGCCTCTCTAATTTAAGCTAATGTCATAGACTTATCTAGAGTGTCATAATAAGAACTGGCATATAGTCCTTCCACTTTTAATAAGTGCTTCTTTGAGCCACTGTTTCTATGCACAGACATGCAAACATGCTCAAGTATTCGCTATAAGCCCCAGCTCCTAAAGTGCAATATAAGCATGAAATGGAGTGGGAAGCAGGCTGAAGTTAGGACACAGAAACACACAGATCATGTTCCCACCTTGCTCTGCTACTGTTTCCTTGAGTTATTTATGAAAGAAAATCATCCTTACTGCTGATAGTTGCCCCAGTAAACATGTGTTATTTTCCATTTTTATGCAGTGGAGACTCAGAAAAGTTATCCTCGCCTTTGGTTTACTTCCACACTTGAGGCATAAAAAAATAGAAATCTAAAAAACTTGTAAAATATTCTTCTATTTTCTTTATACTGTTTATTTGGGATGTAACAATTCTCAAACTCCATGGTTCAACCCTTGGGTTTTGGGCTACAGTTTGACTCACACCTTTATTTTTGGGGAGCTAAATCAGAAAAAAGCGTGGGCATGTACATTATTAAATATCAATGGCTGCGGGTGACTCAAAAAATTTAGAGGGCATGAGGAAAACCATCCTGCTGTTTTGATGATTATTGCCTATAGCTCATGAAAATCAGATATCCAGTATCCCAGTTCATTAATCTATTTCCTAAGATCAATAAAAAAAAATTACAATTACGCTTGTTTTGATAGCAGCCTTCTGCTCATCTGATTATTGTGGATTGGGTGTTTTTTCCTCTTGCCTACACTCCATGGATTCGCTACGGGGGTTTTGGTCAGGTGCGTATATTGGCCAGTCAACACAGTTATAGCATGGTTAGCAAAACATTTGGTAGTAGTTGTGGCACCTGCTGGAAAAGGAATTAGCATCACCATAATACTTATCAGCAGAAGCATGAAGTTCTCTAAAATTTCCTGGTAGATGGCTGTATTTACTTTGGACTTGATAAAACACAGTGAATCAACCTCCACCAGCAGCAGATGACATGGCACCCTAGATTATTATAGATTTGGGAAATTTCACCCCTTGGATTCTGTGCCTCTGCAGTTTTCCTCCAGACTCTAGGACCATCATTTCCAAATGAAAGGCAAAATTTACTTTCATCTGAAGACTTTGGCCCACTGAGCGACACCCCTTTTCCCCTTAGCCCAGGTAAGAATCCTATGGTCTTTGGTTCAGGAGTTGCTTGATATCATGACTCCAACAGTTCAACTCAGTTCAATTCACATTTATTTACATATCATCAAATCACAACAACAGTCACCTCAAGGCACTTAGTCGCTTAAAGTTGTCACCCCTTTCCTGAAGAAGTCTGCATGGTGGCTTTTGATGCACTGATAGCGTCCTCCGTCCACTCCTTGTGAAGGAGTTCTTGAATCGAGTTTTCTTGGTAATCCTTTCAAGGCCAGGGAAAGGAGGATTATCCATGCTCATTGACTAATGACTTGTGCTCTGTCAGATCCCGAAACCACTTGCACATCAAAACTGGTTTCAAAACAACAAATGGCAACAGTGAAAACACCACTCTCAAGGCTTCAAAACAAGACTTAAAGGAATGTGTAACGTCACACTATCTTTATCCATCATTCATCCTGTCTAATTATATTTATAAAACCATAAGAAACATGCTGTAACTGTTGTTAATGTACTGATATTAAATGGGAAAAGTTGAAAATGTGATCAGCAATGGTATCACATATACATTCATGTGTTCGTGGATTTTTGTTTAGACAGGTATATTTCTATGCATCTGTATGTGTTTTTGAGAGGATGCACTATTCCTTATGGTCTTAAATGTGTATGTGCGTGTGATTGACAGTGGTGCCTGTTGGGTGTGACAGTGTGACAGAGTGTGCTGATCCCTCAGCTGGCCCTGCATCACTACATTTCTCCTCTGTCCCAGTTCATTCCTTTCATCTCCAACTCTACATTTATCTCACTTTTCATTCCACCGGGCAAATATGTCTTAGTGTTCTTAACTTCCTGTCGTTTTGTTGTCCTCAAAGTGTTTTATTGCTGTTAACCATCCTACAGTCTGTCTAATCTTTCTCTCTCGTTCTTTGTTGCCTTGGGAGCGCTACAGTTCTCCCTGCAGAGGACAACAAAGAGAACAGATATTCTTCAATTACTGTAGTAGTATTTCCCTCTTCAACCTTGCGCACTGATTTTGGATGCCTACCTGACAAAACGTTCTTCTGAAAACGACAGCTTTCCACAGTCTCAAAATGTGTTTTGAATTTGAAAATCTGTTTTAGGTTCAGTGGGGCTCATTCACTTGAGCTGTTGTTGTTGTTGTTGAGCTGTTGTCTACTTGCCTCTTCCTTTCCAACTGACTAACCATTCCTTCCACACTAGGTGATTTAAAGCTTCACTGGTAACATGATAGGCCCCAAGTGTGTTGGGGCTCTTAAGTTTGATTTTATTCTTCTGCATGAGGTTGTTGTTGGATGTGCTCTCGTGGAAAAATAAAAAAATGAAAATATATAATTAATTAATAAGGTAAGCTGGTCGTCTTGAGCATACTGTATTTTATTTGCAGGTAGAATAGTGCCTATATATATATATATATATATATATATATATATATATATAATTATTATTATTATTATTATTTTTTTTTTTTGCACAAGCAAGCAAGTTATGAAGCTCAGTCACCCTGGTAGCCATTTGCAATAAGATTTTTGTTTTGTTATTCTTGATCACAAAGCTAAGAAGAGAATATAAATATCTTTGCTGTTGCAGTAATGAATATGCACCAAGTCTCCTTTCCAATAGCCAGGCATAGAGTAGTTGTATTTTACAATCTGGTAAAGCTATTTCATGTTCAAGGTGCTGAACCACAGACAAAATTTAACACTGTAAGCTAGTATGGCTGGACCACTGGATTACCTTTACAGAGAAGACTGAATCGGTCTTATAAACAGCCAATAGTGTGCAGCTAGGGGTGAGAGAGAGGATCTTCTGTCATTCACCTCACCAGAGGTTTAGGAGCTTTAGGAGCTGTCCTCGGTTCTGAATTAGACATTGAGGTTGCAGACAGTCTATAGCTCTTTCATTGGCCTTGAGGCTGTTGTGTGGCTGTTTTTCATGTTCTGCTACAGTGCATCCACAAGTGGTTTATAGAGTCCCTGGCACAATGTTGAATAAAAGCATCAACTGAACTTTGTACGTGCAGTGTTTTGAAAGACACCATACTTCACTTTAAAGGTATAGTCAGTATTTTTTTTAGGTTATTTTTGTCTTTCAACAAATTGATGCATTCTCATAAACTTTTAATTAATCTATTAAAAATACATAGGGGGCGCGGGTTTGTAGAAGCTGCCATGTTCCCCCACCATATTTGAATACAGTGGCTGGGAACAACATCTCCCTAATGACGCCAAAGGTGTAAGAGAAGAGAAGTAGTAGGTGTGGAGGGACACTTGTGTCTTCACCTACACTCACTACAGATGAAGGGTGGCCAGAGTTGTTTGTCCTACAGTGGCAAACGTAGCTCAGGTTATGCATTTGAATTGGGAGGGGTAAGAAAACACAATTCAGTTGACTACAATCTGCAGTGGTGAGATTTTACGTGTACCTTTAAGCTTTAATGCAATTCAACCCTTTTATACCAAGTGTCCATGCTTACATCGCTCTCTACACTCTGTGTGTGTGTGTGTGTGTGTGTGTGTGTGTGTGTGTTTATACACACTGATCAAGCATAACATTACATTTTAAACATGTATTTCCTCTCGTAAGTTGGGTATTTTGTCATGGGAGTCTATGGAGCCATGGAAGTTACTGCTTGTTTTTTCAGTCTGTGTGAGTTCACATGGATCCGCCATAATTGCATATAAACATTACATGTTTTTCACTCCATTTAAAGTTGCACCAACCCCCTACACGCCCCCGCTTGTGCCTCTGTCACAAAGACTACAGTGCTGCAGTCAGACTAATAAGTAAGCATCTTTTGGTGCCTATTTTTCTCATCTAGTAGAAATGATGCTTACTGAATGTCCGTTTAAACCCTGTCAAGCCTCTGACCTCTCTTCAAGCCCGTGACCTCTCTTCATCAAGTGAATACCCATCTGAGACTAATATTTGTTTCCTCTCCTTTTTTGAATAAAAGTAGGCAATACTTTGACAGCAGCTTTTCCTTTTACTGGTTATAGTTTTTACAGTTACTGTGGTTGTTCTACAGTCTTCCATTTCAACCAAAAGTGTGTTCCTCATCCTGTTTTCACTGTGCAATTAAGCCTTCATTGTCCTGGGAAATGTTGTACCTGGTGGCAGATAGAATTGTAGAGTGAAAACAGTTCTTTTAGGGAACCATTCTAAATGCAGATCATTTAATTATTCTATATCCATTACACTGTGCAATCAACACAAACTTTATAATAAAGAAGAACGAGTGATTTTCTTTTAGTAATGGAATTTAGACTTTTCACAAGTAACATCTTCATTTCATCCTGTCTCAAGTCATGTTGTTGTATAAATGTGAAGCAAATGTTTTAAATCTTGTAGATTTACGTGGCCCAACTTAAACTTGCAGGTTTCATTTGACATTACCCCCTCTCTGTATTGCATTGCTTTCAGTGTTCCTAGAATTTATAACCCTAATGTGCATGTGGGTGTGCTGCACAAACAGTTTCTCAAGATTTTCAAAATAGAATAAATAAACAAATACATATATATAAATATATGCATTCATACATACATTGTGTTTGTAGACAGAAAATGGTTGGATTGAATAGGTAATTAGTTTAATTAAGTTATTCTAAATCAAATATCAACATACTCAGTTAATATTTATACTGGCTATAGCACTTAGGATATTTTCCATAAGTAAGAGCCAAGCATTTGTATATATTATGCAAGGTAAAGTTAAGCTCAAGGGGATGAGCACAATAATATGTAGTGGCCCTTTGGTATGCTGATTTGAGATTTGCTGATTCATTGTGTTGTCATGCATTTAGAAAAGGCTGTTTTAATGGAAGACTGCAGCAAAATTTGTATTCTAAAATATTCTGTTGTAATTTTTACTTGTTCAGTTTACTCAAATGCTTTAGATTTTTTATATGCATCCACAGTAACTGTTCTCGAAAATGTATGAACCTATTTTCATCCCGTTAGTTGTTCTGGCAGTCAGACTAAAAGCATCAACCTTTATACTTGAGTAACATTGAGTTTATTGCAGTTTTAATGCATTATATTTAATTCCAAATGTTCCAAAGAAAGTATAAGTTTGCAATGTCCTACAGCTATAAACTGTGTGCACTGACTGAATAAATGAGTTGGAGATGCACAGTCTACCCAAAGGCTCATGTAATTTTTGTCTAATGCTGAGATGTAGTTTTAGTCATTATTGAGGAGGGCCCCAAGGTTGAAAAGAAAAAGGAAAAAAAATTTTTTTTTTATAAACGTGCATGAAATAGTAAGTTAAAAATAAAATTGAAGAATTTACAAAAGAATACTTGTTAAAGAGAATATTGTATTTGATATTCATTCATTGTAACCTGAGTTCAGAAAACAAAACACTGCATGTCTCCTCTTTTATATTTTTTAACCTAGATATGTATAGTTGATTTATTTACCTGCATTTGCTGTTGTAGCATCTGTCCTCTCATCCCTCCTTAAAAAAACAAGCTCGTCTGAAGCTTCTGATTATAATTTGAACAAAAAGGTTGTGAAAAAGAAAAAAAATGCATCTGTGCTTGGCCAGTATTTATTTTGCTGGGCTTTTTTTTAATTATTTATTTACATAGAGTAAAAGAAAATATTCTGTTTTTGTTGTCTTTAGTTTCACTTTGAAGGTTTCCGCTATTCCATGTGTGAGTGTCTGTATGAATTTGTTATCTTTTGATTTTGTGTGTGTTTATGCTAATTGTGAAAGGTGTCAATATTTGAATTCTTTCAGGATATTAAAGATGGCGCCAGCTGCAAAATATGTGCTATTAAGTAGAGTGGATGCAAATAATATTATTGATGGAGGACTGGCTGTTAAATTTATGAAAACTGTGATAGAATGAGATTTTAGGCTGTAGGACTTGTAACAACATTTTGTAAAATTTGAAAAATTGTAATTAGACTGTCCTAGGCCAAACTGCTCATCATAATTTGCAAAGATAAAGCAATCCAACAAAAAAAATGTGTGAAATAAAATAAGAGTTGGCATTAGTTTAGTGGAAGTGGCAAAATGGGTTGACTAGTGAGCAAGTGTTTCAGTTTCTATGCTAGTCAGGTGGTTCTTTAATTTTTCTTTAATTTTTTTTCTGATAATATAAATCCCCTTCCTGGGTCTCCTCTCACTTCCCTGTGTAGTGTTTGCATTGGCATATATTATATGCAAAACATTCATTTCCATCATTCATTTTACTCCTAAATCCAGAGTCTATGTCAGATCTTGCATACGCTGCCTACCAAGAAACAATGAGAAAAAAATGTTTCAGAGAAAAGCATAAAGAAAACATACTCCAAACAAAGATAGGTCAAGGACAGCATAAGGAGGAAAGGGAAATGGAAATGGGGGGCAGGAAAGTAAAATAAGAGAAATCTCTTGTGGAAAGCTGTGAGGGAGGTTAAAAAGGCAAAGTACATGAGGAGGACTGAAGGTGCCACTACTTTTCATCCACTGTCTGATCTGTGGGTGGCATTGATGACTGATGGAGAGCCACTCTAACTGAAGGTCATATCTGAAGCCCTGCCATTTTGGACTGCCACTTTCACAGCAAAAAGGATAAATAAAGCTCAGATTGTTGTTTATTCACCCCACTTTCTCTGCGGTTCTGTCGATTGAGGAGGGAGAGTCAGACAGATGAGGCATGTTGAAGAAATTGTAAGCTTTGAATGCCAAAAAAATGATTCACAGTTGTCTAAGCAGGATTTATCTTATCATCTCTTTCTCTATCTCTTTTTCTTTTTTCTTTTTTTTACAAAAGACATTCATACGCTGCTGTTCTCAGACTGATATCCAATTTTAATAACAAAGACTTGATCCTCCTTTTGCTGCTATGTCTCCCAGTTTTTAATACACCACAACTGAGGTTTCAGATTGCAGATTTTTCTAAATGCATTTGTGTTATTTAATGATTAGCCTTTTCTCCAGATATTTCTACGAGAGAATAGTCAGTGATGGTAGTGAATGGATAGCTTTTCTTTATTTCCAGCTAAGTAGGATTTTTGTTATCAGTGAGATTATTTCTACAAGAGAGACAATGCCACGGTAGCAATTACATAAGCATTTGTCATCAAATCGCATTCAGCCCAAATCGGGTGAAACAAATTCCTGGAGGGAAACAAACTACATCAGACAGCATGTTTCTGAGTTTGCTTTTCCCAGATTGTCACAAGGCTTAAGGACAGCAGTCTGTTACTGCTCCAATGTCCCTGCAGTCTGGCTGGGATGCAGCGCTATTCGTCTGGCGCTAGAACCATTGCTGGAGCTGGAAGTTCAGACCGGGTTCTTATCCCCCAGGCAGGGCAGAATGCTCATGGCCAGACGACCTCGCTGCCCAGCCTCTAATATCTGATCAAGAACCATCTGCTGAGGCTGCCAGAGCCCACACACTCCCCATACTCCTGACCTCTCCAAGGAGAGCCCAATGGGAAATCAAGCCATTAGTGGACTATTAGAATGATTTTGATCACCATTAGAAAAGAAATTCAGCACAACAAAATTACATTTTCATAACAGGGATGCAACATTTACCTCTCTGTTAATTTAAAAGGTAGCATGATTCTGTCCTGCAGTTCCTTCGTTCTCTTAGTGATTCCTTGTTTGTCACCTGCATGGTGAGAACATGATCTGCAGTTATCAAAACCATCCCCAAAATATCAGTTTGAACTGAAAAGAATGTGATTTTAAAAAAAAATCAAAATACAATATTTTTCTACTTGGTTATTTTATTTTATGCTTCCTGATTATTATTGTTGACAAGATATAAATGCTACTACTTGGGGACACAATAATGCAATTAGCTTTGAATCATTTTTTTTTGTGCAAATACAGGCTGTTGTCACGTTGAAGCCTAATGGTAAGATGGTGTCTTAGTGCTCATGTGCAGTGTCCATGTTATTTTGACAGGATGTTTTATAGATGCCAATATAACATGGATTCATATGAGAGAATGCTTTTAAAGACAGGATATAGGATGTGTCAAGAGTCCAGTTCACATGGAGTTTTAATGGCCTGCGTGAACAGTTTCTGTTCCTATAGTGTGTCGTGCAGCAACATTCGCCAGGCCTTGATAACAGTTGGTTAATGGGTAATGTGCCACACAAGAGTGATGCTGCACTTTCTGTTTTCATTTTGTTGCTGTAGTGCAGTAATTAATCCAGCTGAACCCTTTGTGCTCACAAAATAAATGCTTTCCATTTTCATTAATAGACAACTCATTAGTACATAATGAGCAAGAAGGCAGCACTCCCTGCTCTCCCTGTGCAGTGTGTAGCAGATGAGCATGCGCTGCACTCAGCTAATTAAAATCTAGGATTGTCTCCTTGTATTCTTCTGTGTAAAAAAAAAAAAGCATGCGCTTTTAAAGCATAAGTTAAATGAGACATGGTATGCAAGCATTTTACACCCCAGAGGTATAAAACATTATGCAAATCCTCAGTCATGTGCTCTATATTTTTTTGTCTGAATAACATTATGTATTGCAAACAGCAAACTATTAATGAGAAAAAACTGCAGTTGTCTGTCGTTTACACTTTTGAATGTAAGTTGAAGCTCAGAAATGATGGATTTCTGTAATCCTGTCCATACCTTTAAATCTCACAGACTTTAAGGTTAAGTCCTTCTGTCATCAATCAAAAGTTTGAATGTAATGATTAACAGCAGTGACAAGCTGCCTTTATCCTTGAGTGCCAGTGACTTTTCATCTAGACTATAATTTGGAGCCTACAGCCGTAGGTGACATCTTTCCTTTTTCTCCAATCACCTGTTGTCACGGGAAGAATAAGAGTGGGCTTTTCAGTTTTTTCAGTGTCCGCAGTGGGAATAAAGGATGCAATTTCCTCAGGAAAGGACACTGGTACTAAACTGGCTCTCAACAATCTCTCAATAAGGATTTTTAATTTCATAACATTACTGCATGCATTACATCACTGCATCTATACAACTCATAACAATCAAAAACCGTACCTGATTTAAAGTTTTCCCTTCAAGGTCATCTTCTCGTTTGCATTTGGACCACTTTCAACGGTGCTGACATTTTTAGATTGCTTACTTGATCTCCTGTTATGGCCACTTGCACTCTGTGCTCTGTAATGAGAAGCACCAACAGGAGCATGCTAGTCATTTTTTCAACAGTCACTGAGTTGGGCACCATGAATTAATCCCCTGGGGTGAGACTATTAATGTGGAGTACTACTGTAAAGTCCTAAAGTGACAGAGGGAGAACAATAGGTGGAACCTACCTCAACTGTGCTGCATGTGAGTATGCTATCATGTGCCAGAGCACAGTTCATTAAAAACAGGAGTTTTTGGGCCACACAAACATAATCATCAGTCATCACCTGCCGCATCTGCCAGAGTTTCCTCCCTGTGACTTTGTCCAATTCCCAATGTGAAAAATCAGGTTCAGGAATCACATTTTTGACACACTGGAAAAATTACAGTTACAGAGGCCCAAGTGCAAGTGGAAAAAACGGGATGTCCAATCTCTGATCTGTGACTACAGATCCATTAGAAGATAACTTCAAAGGGGAGATGGGCAAATTTTCATCAGAGGTCTTTGATTTTTGTGGCCCAATTCCTGGAACCTCTACATCACATCTTATATGATCTAAAAGGTTTGACTTTTTTTTTTTTTGATTTAGTGCACCTAACATGAGCTATATGATCACTTAGACCCTCTAAAATCATTAACATCTAGATTAAAATTGACTAGCATTGCCATCTATCACATATTGGCTTCCTTTCTTTCTAAATTTAACTTATGGGCAATCACTGACTGTGAGTGAGCATGATTAAGAGATGAACAACTACAGCACTGGAATTTATCCTAATTACATTATAGTAATGATATATCAATAGTGGGTAATCATCTCCAAGCTGAGCATGTGTTTCTGATGTACTCTGTAGACTTTATTAGAAACACTGTCTGTATAGTCTGTTCATAGCTTACCAACAGATAGATACATCAGTATACTTCCACATGTGTATTCATAGTCAAATAATCACACATGCACATGTGAATCACTTTACGGTGATGATGCCATTTTCATATATTGTGACCAGATAATGATTTGGGCAAAGATTCCTCACATCATGACGGGGAATAAAATCGAACCCAATTTCTGTTTGTAATTAAAACCATTTCCACCTTTGCGCGTTGGAAGGCCACAACTTTAAGAGGTTAATAGCAGTCGAATTCACTCATTCAGGGAGCTGTACTGTAAAAGAACAGCTTCCAATTTCTTAACATAAACATACTCCGAACATGCACATATAGTATTAAAGCCTGGCTTAATGGACCATAAGTATTACAAGTTGGCAGTGACCTCCTGTTGCTTGATTTTAAATAAAGATGTCTAAAAATCTGCTTTTAGTGTGATTTCAATACTAATTACATAATGGTTTTGTTCTGTGTTGATATCATTTATGTGCTGAGTTTAATGACCCAAGAGCATCTGAGAATCTCTGAAGTCAGTCTACAGTCAGAAAATCAACTTGTTTTCCCTTAATTCCCAGACAGACATTGTGAAAGATATTTAGAAGTTGGTCTACTGCATTTGTGTGCCGACATTATATAGCTATCCTTTCTGTATGTTGAGGGTCACACTGAAGATGTGTTTGTGAATGTAAGGTTGAAAAGACATCTACAGTAAGGCAGGGAAAATCCCCAAAACGTGCACATTTCAGGCCAGAAAGTTTTAAGCTACACTCATCAGTGTGATAAATCTCACTATCCTTATTAAATCCATCACCCAATGTTTATTACTTCAGTCTACTTTTGTGCAGGTGTGCTATTTCATCATGTCGACATGCAGTACGGATGGAAAGAGCCAGCTTATAGGTCACGAAGAGAGAGAGCATTCTCAATCAAATAGAAGCTTACCTTCCAAATAAAGTTCTATATTATCATGCTTGTATGTGACGAATGGTACAAATATGCCAAACTATATTTTAAAAAAGTGCTGACGGAAAACAGACACCAACTGTCATCTATGATACACAGTGTTAGTCAACTTTTACAGCACAACGTATTTTGCAGTTCGGCAACTTTTGTGTTATTAGTCATCTAGGACTTTTAAACCATAAAAGCACAGATCCAATTTGATCGTCTTTTTTTCTTTATAAAGAGCATGGGTCTGCAGAATGCTGTACAGTGATATGGGATGTTGTGGTAATAGCTGTAATGATTTCTTCTGGTAGCCAGTGGTACCACTCCTACACCAGTGTTTCAAAAACAGTAAATGGACTGGTTCTTATATAACACTTTCCTGCTCGAGCACTCAAAGCACTTTTATACAGTATGCCTCATTCATGTGAGTATACGAGTATACCCCCATCTAAGTGCTTTCTGTCTAACATTCACACACACATTCACACTCCGATGAACTCCGGGTTTGGTATGTTGCCCAAGGATACTTGGGATCGAACCACCAACCTTCTGGTTAGCAGATGACCTGCTCTACCTCCTGAGCCACAGCCACCCCACTAAATGGAAATGAAAATGAAAATGAAAATGAAAATACAAATGAATTTGTTGCCTTGTTGCATGATAAAGGTGACACTTTGGCAGGTTTTTTTTGGCAGCATTTTCTTGATTGCCACATACTGCATTGATTAACAAATGGGATAAATGGTAAGCGGATGCTCATCTTTCATTGGGAGCAGCTTGGGGTTTATTGTCATGCATGAAGGACTTTTTGGACATGGCGTGAAACAGAACAGCCAACCAACAACAACTTAGACCTGTGTACATATGGGTATCTATGGCTAAATTGGTAAAGCAATGGAGGATACCAAATTTACTGGTGCTTGGATTTATGTGACACATCTTCAATGGCTCAGTCACACTAGAGTAAAAATAGGACTGCAACCTCCTTGTGAAGCAATACGGTAACTGAACGAGTAGGCAGTGACCA
>JAMQGT020003623.1:0-15243 GCA_024447675.2 Pterophyllum scalare | reverse complement strand
GCTGTGTCCTGTTCTTGGTTCGGTTGGTCTTGCTGCAGGGAACAGTTCAGCATAAGGGATAATGCTCTTGCCAATGCACTAGTAATGTTTACAGATGGCTTAAGCAGAAGATGTGATCTGTGTCCCAACTGCAGTGTTAGGCAGTGATGGATGGCATCTTTGTCTGTGCTGCGGCACAACCCTCTCCCAAAATGTTTGCATTAGATACACAGATGGTGCTTGGCACAGGGAGCACAGATAAATGTAACAAGTCTTTTTATTTTAGGACCTGTAGTGACTCAGCATTGAATAAAAGCCATATTTGCTCTGAATTCTCAGAAGAAAAATAGGCCCGTGATGTATTTTACAATATACTCGATTAATAACAGGAGAGTGAAGAACTATAATACCTGCAAGTTTCTTAATTGCTGGTAAGATTTCAGTTGATGGTTTTTAAAGCAATAAACAGCATGGCCTTTTGCTGTACCTCACACCTATCTCCAGTGAGATAGGGCAGTTTTATTCCTTTAGGCCGAGACCTTTTCTTGTTCCAAAGTTGAGTTTGACAAATAAAGGTGATCAGCCTTATTCCATCAAAACCTCCATGCTCCTCGAACAGTGTGCCTGAGGAGGGAATGGGCAGCTGAATCAATATATTCTTCTGAGTTAGTTTGAGAAAACTTCTGCAGCTTGGCTTTTTATGGACTTGTTCTAGGCCAAACCTACATGTGTTTTATTGTTGTCAATCCGTTGCTGGTAGTTGTCCTATGCATTCAACCTTCTGTGGTGTTATTAAACTTTGACTGTCCTCCCTTTACCCTCATCATAGCACTTCAAGGAGGAGGAGGAAGGTTATCAATCAAGTTTATTCTTTCCCCGCTGTTCATATTCATTGCAGTGTGGTGATAATAATGCCTCACAATTGCTTTTATAATAGATTTTAAACAGTCTTTTACCTTTTATAGTGTTACACAGCTTTTCAATTACAAATTGGGCCCGTGGATTCACTGCGTAAGGCACTGGCAGGGTGTTAAAGCTGTTATGTGTTTATCGCAGGTTGGCTCAGCAGTCAGTCACTCCATAAAGAATGAACAGATGTGCTTTACAGGCTCATAAAGTTAAAATCAGATTGCAAGACTTTTACTGGAGCGTGTACGATTCCAAAATGAATCCAGGTTTCTTGCATGTTAATGAAATTCTAAGTAAAAGGTGAATACTTCTGAATACTTGCAGCTAAACTCTTGATGTCGTGAGGAGTGCGTTCATTGCTTCAAGAATGAGCCCTGTAACCCATGTTCTGGCACTCCGTTTTACATCGCAGGCTGTCATAGAAGCGAAGGGGTGCATCTAAAAAATAAATAAATAAAATAGCCACTAGCTGCAGTCTTTACTCTCCCATCTGCTGAACTTTACTTCTTGGAACCTCAGAGGTATTTGCAGATATGTGTGTGGGCAAACAAAGTAGTTAGAATGATAATTACACAGTCCCAAATGTTTGGTTTCATTTTCTATCCGCTCTAATTTATTTGTGCTCAGTGCTCCTGAATATGCAGCATATTGAAGTTTTAAACCTTTTCGTTCTTAATGAATGATAATGGTGCAACATGAGACTTTGACTTGGGCTATTGAATTTAATTAATTGGATGAACAAGAGCCAAGACTTATGCTAATGGTGATTGATTGAAGATCTTTAAAAACAAAAGAAAATGACTTTCCTGACAATGGCTCATTTATTGGATTGAACTAATCTGAAGCACGGCGTTAACTCTCGGTATACCGTTTGGCAATAAGTGCAACAGCCGAAAAAAATGATTCAGACACAAATATACCGTGCTCTTTTTTTGTTTTTTTGCTGCTTCACTAAGTCTTCCCTACATATGATTATACATTCTGCAGTTGCATTAATAACAGCGCTCCAGGCATCATGTTTATGTCAACATGTGTTCACACATCACCTGCTGCCAACTCATCAAGGCAGGCACGCATGCATCTGTGGTCTCATGCTCAGAGGACGACTGTAAACTGCTGACAAAATCCTTTTCTTTTGATTCTTTCCATCAGTCACTCTCAGTGCCCCAGGGTCACCAAAAGGCAGACCGTGGGGTCCAGACCCAGATGTCGTTCTTTACAAACTCAGAATCATTATTGGATTTTGACAGACTGTTTCCCATTTTATTCTGCCAACTTTCCTTGTATTTATGGTATTGTTATTGTGTAGTGTCTAGTCTAAGAGCTAGGCTAGACTAGTTTAGACACCCAGTTTGTTGCTCATGCTCAGCTTTCTTTCGATCACTTAAGAGGAAACTTAAAGGTCCGGTTTGTAGGATTTATATTCCAGTTCTGCTGGTAGTAAATGGTATGTAAAACTGAAAAATATAATTTTGTTAATGTATAATTATAAGTGATTAAGAACAGTTTGTCATTTAGCTAATAACCAGCCCTTTATTTCTAAAAAAAAAAAAGAGCAGATCTTTTTCATATGCGTGTGTGCACCACTGTGATTCTATAGGAGCATAGACCAGATAGACCAAACACTCTTTTTTCTTTCTTTCATCTCTTTAGTGACAAACTTCACACATGTGCAGGCTTATGAGCTAATTATTCAAGTGTACACAATTTAATTAAAACAATGTTTCTATTTTTAAATCTGAATTTTTTTATTCAAAGTCAACAATGCCCCGCTCATAGTTTCGAACGTGAAGCGACAGCTGATGTGCATCTCACTGAAACCTGTCCCACAACACCTGATATGGCGTGATGAGCATTGACAGTAAAGCATGGCAACTTGCTACAGAACTGAGCAAAAACTGAGTCATAAACAATAATACTAAGTAAGTATAAGCCGTTTTATCTGAAATAAAATGATATTTCACACTTTGGTATGCATGAAACGTCCTGCAGTTTCTTAAAATCTAATCCTTATTCATTTTCCACATGACGCAACTAAGACATTTCTTTGTTGTTTTCACTCTCAATCAGTCTTCATATAGTCAGGTTTGGAAAATGATCCACTCTGCCTCAGTGTAAGTGGCAGGTGAGTTACAGTATAAGTCAATGCAATTGAGAAAAAAAAAAAAGATTTTCTGATCATCTTCTGTGATAGTTTACCCTTTATCTCCTGCGTGGTTTGTTAATATTGAGTTTGGATGAAAGGCTAACAGCATGAAAGCCCTCCTGCACTCAAGGTCAGTAAAGAAAACTGGCACACTTACAAGCAGATACCATCAGTACATGGCCCTGATAACAGCTTATTGTGCAGTAAGTTTGGGTAAGAACATCAGATAGGTTGGAAGAAAGGTTTGGCCCAGAGGTACGTGCCCTAAACAACCCATCTTAGATCTCCCTACTCACCGGGCTCACTCTTTGTAATGTTGTCCCCTCACATTCAACCAGGCTAAAGTGTTATCTTGTTATCTTTAATGCTGCATCTTTAAAAATAACATAAAACCTGGTAAACTGATTACTACCTTGGGCTGGAAAGATTTTACACTATGTTTTGCAATTATTTTTTGAATTTAAAACAAATAGTAAGACATTTTATACTACACATGAATCACATGAGGCTATTAAATGATATAATATGCCTGTCATGTTTTTGGTCTTGATTGTTGTATTAGTAGGTTCCTATACTATACAAAGGGTCACGGCTGCATATGGATGCACATGTTTGATTTGGCACAGATTTTCATGCCAGATGCCCTTTTTAACATGACCCTCCCATATATCTGGGCTTGGAATCGGCACTAGGAGTACACTAGCTTGGGACCCACAGAGTCTGGGTTTGTGTCTCCTTCCCGTGTCAAACCCAGGATTTTCACATGTAAGGCAAATGCGTAAACCCCTGCATCACAGAGTCACTTTAACCTGCAAATTAATAACGCTCCCAAATTAAAATAAAATGTAAAAATAGCCCTAGTGGATTTGTTATTTTACTTTAACATGTCATTGGGTGCATAAGCCTATTTCTAGATCTGACTATAAACAATGAGAGAATATTTATCTAACGAAATAAATAATTATTGCAATGGATTTTTACACAGCCTACGCCATGCCAGAACCATTTCTGTCTCTGTGTCTCACAGTGATAAGGTATTTACATGCAGGATGGTGTAATAGAGTTCACTGAGAGTGTTTAAACTAACTCTTTGGTGGTGTTGGCCTTAACCTTTCTCATCTCAAAAAATAATGATGAGTACCCCTTTAATTTTAAACAGAATAAGAACATCTTTGCTAATTCTAAGTACACATGTCAACAGTAATGTTCACCAAATACATATGCAAAACACAACACAAACATTCATACTGTTTAAAGGATTCTTTTAGCAGCTTGATTCCCCTAAACATGGGAGTGATGTTCCATGTGGATTTACATTCATGTGTGTGTGTGTGTGTGTGTGTGTTGCTATCAGTAGAACAAAGCCTAAGCATCCATGAGATTCTTTATATTTGTGTCAGTTCTCCTGCTGCTGTCTGTTGTGGATATTCTGGGCTGCTGAATAGGTCTCCTGTGAGGGAATAAAGATCAGCAAGAGAAAAAGCAGGGGAGGTCAGAGAGGCGAGCACCTCTTGCTCCACCCATCCATTAAAGGGTAAAACCTGAACTGCTTTCCACATGCCGAGGTTAATAAGCATCCAAATATTCCTTGGGCGGTTAGCCTTAGCAGCATGCACACACACACACACACACACACACACAGACAAGGAAATTTACACAAGCTAGCAGCAGACTCCTAACAAGGGACACAATATGGTCATGGATCCCTTGGAGGCTTGGAAACTAGAGACAGAGAAGTCTAGCGCTAAACAAAACAGTCCCTCATCTATCTATCCATCCATCCATCCATCCATCCATCCTCTGGCCACAGATAGTTGTTTCCTCTTCTGAGGGAGATGAAGGCTCAATCACAGTGACATAAGCATTGCTGATGTTATCAGAAACTACTCAGTGAAATGTCTTATTGAAAAAGAGATGAAATTTAAATCAACACCCTGGAGCCTTTTTTTCCCCCATAATTTGCTGCAATCATATTTTAAAACTGCTGCAGTTTTGGGGCAATTGAAGACTTTGAAATTTATCACATATCAGCTAACAAGTTGATTATTAACAGATTATCAAAGACAGGAGTTGATATGCTGAGTACCTTAAATGTGACAAGCATACAGTGTTTCCCTTAAACTTTTATTGTCTTCAAATATTTTATAATTTGTGTTGAGTCAACATACATTAACTCATTAAAGCAAGCAGGTAGCATGTATGAGCTCAGTTTTGGATGATTACAAGTTGATGTGTTGTGGCTCAGAATGTTCTTATCTGGGCCCAGTCCATTATCTAACTCACTTTTCCTCACCAGCTTTCATCTGGCTGGGGAATCTCTGAATACCGGACTCATGTGGCTTGTGTCCCTACGCTAACAACCTGATGTTGAGAAAAAAAAAAAAGCATCATTTTAAGGCATGGTTAGTAAATAAACATATTTAACACAAGGTGAAAATCTTAACTGAAAATCAAATCACAATGACTAAACTACTGTGTAGTGTACACAGACAATACATTTTTACTGCAGGTTTTATGATGACTGAAAGATTTTTTTTTCTCCCAGAAAAGTGTATAAATTATCTTACAATGGCTCATTTATTGGGGAAAATACTGATGAGATGAATGTCGCTTTGTTCACTAATCTGCAGCAGCATGCCAGACACATAGTCGGTAATCAATAAAAGCTAGAAAAAAATGCAGCATCTGTATATAATTTATGACTTATATTTGACTTTGTGTTCTTCGCAGGGTTATATTTTACAAGTATGTGACTTTGTATTTTTATGCTGCAACCTTCATCAAATATTAAAGTCAGTCAACCAGTACAAGGACTTGTAATTGCCCACTGTCTATCTGATGACTGTGAATATGTGTGCTTGCACGCATGGCATGGATGCTTACGGTGTTGGCACTGCCATCAAAGCCTCAAGCCTCCATTCATTTGTGGCACAAGGATTTGTGCAGTCAGGCAGATCATCACCCAGAGGACTTGCATGGAAAACTAGCAGTTATTTATTCATTTAGCAACAAAAGGGTATCAGCACTATCTTTAGATACTAAATAACAGCACCACAACTGACTTCACACCAGTGAAACAGCATAATTCAAGTTTTATGACACAGGCTGGTCATCATTTTTGATACTCATTCATTATGAACTCCTTTGTCACATGTGTGTTGAATAAACTGGCAAATGAAACGTATTAGGGCTGTATGCCAATTTTTAAGGACTCATAGATAGATAGATAGATAGATAGATAGATATGGGAGGGCTTTCCACAAGGTTTAGAAGTGTGTTTATTGGAATTTTTGACCATTCTTCCAGAAGTGCATTTGTGAGGGTTAGACATCTTTTCATCTTTCACCTTTCATGAAAAGGCCAGTCTCCACTCTAATTCATCCCAAAGGTATTCTGTTGGGTTGAGGTCAGAACTCTGTGCAAGCCAGTCATGTTCTTTTACACTGCACATCCATGTCTTTATGGACCTTACTTTGAGCACTGGTATGCAGTCATGTTGGAGCAAGAAGGGGCCATCCCCAAACTGTTCCCACAAAGTTGGGAGCATGAAATTGTCCAAAATGTCTTTTTGTGCTGAAGCAAACTCCTGAAAAACAACCTTACACCATAATCCCCCTCCACCAAAATTTACACTTGGCGCAGTGCAGTCAGACAAGTACAGTTCTTCTGGCAACCCACCAAACTCAGACTCATCCATTGGACTGCCAGATTCAAATTGTGATTCACCCCTCCAGAGAACACATATCTCCACTGCTTTAGAGTTCATCCGACGCTTTGCACTGTGCTTGGTGTTGTGATGGATGCAGCTGCTTGGCCACAGAAACCCATCCCATGAAGCTGTCTATGCACTTTTTTTGAGCTAATCTGAAGTTTGGAGGCCTGTAGCGGCCAACTCTGCAGAAAGTTGGCCACCTCTGCTCACTATACACCTCAGCATCCATTGACCCTGCTCTGTGATTAAACATGGCCTACCATTTTGTGGCTGAGTTTCCGTCATTCCCAAGTGGTTCTACTTTGTTATAATACCACTAACAGTTGACTGTGGAATATTTAGTAGCAAGGAAATTTTACAACTGGACTTATTTCACAGGTGGCATCCTATCACGGTACCACACTGTAATTCACTGAGCTCCTGTGAGCGACCCATTCTTTCACAAATGTTTGTAGAAGCAGTCTGCATGCCTTAGTGCTTGGTTTTATACACCTGTGGCCATGAAAGTAACTGGAACACCCGAATACAATGATTTAGATAAGTGAGTGAATATTACTTTGTGAGAAACTTTGTCAGTATCATTACTGCCTACCATCAAGAACTTATATGCACTGGCATGCTTTAGGTCACTGCTACCAGGTGAGGAGATTGGAAACATGGTTTTTGAAGCACCACTTTATTATTATTCTTTTATTACCACAAAGAAGAAGAAACACCCTTATTCACAAGGGAGCACCACAATGGGTAGCTCTGTATAGTTTTACAATAGATGCCTCGCCTGGCAAAACCCAAAGGGATTTGTGTCTCCTCCTGAGGTCAAATGGAGATCTTACACTTACGCAGATGTGTAAACCACTATAGTAGCCTCATAAATATTACTCGGCTATGTAAGGAAGGATTCTCTGTTTTCCTGATTAATATTACCACACATTTAGGTGATGAGCAGTGCACAACCAGGGTAAAATACTGCAGGGATGATATGATGAGAAACAGGTGTGTCTTTGGCAGAAGGCTTCTGCTAGCAACAGCAGCCATGGCAGAAAACCCCAAGACTTCATGCCATAGCTGTTTCCTGCACCCAGCAGCTGGTGGTTCATTGATTTGTGTATCCAATTTTTATTTTGTTTATCAGTTGTTCTTTGTTTTTTGTTTGTTTTTTTCTTGCAGTTGCAGCATTTGATTATGTACTTGTCCTTTCTCTTGTTTTATCCCCTTTTTTCTTCTCTCTCTCTCTCTTTTGCTTCTTCCTATCTGTCAGCTCTGGTATCGCTGTATCACAGATGTATACATGCCAGTAATAATAAAAATGAATAAATAAATAAAGAAAAACACTGACAGTAGAGAGCTTATAGAGCTCATCTTGGAAAAGCAAATGTGCTTGGCACAGCAGTGCATTCAGATCATGATTCTGACTGCAAAAGCTGCCAGAAAGGATAGGTTATTTAAAAAAAAATGCATATACACTTATCCTTATATGCTTACGTAGAAAAAAATGTATTTTATGTTGCATTATAATTAGTTACAGGGGCTTTAATATGATAGGTATGAACGTATAATTAAAGTGTTCATATTTGAAACTTTATCTCTCTCTCTGTGTGTGTGTGTGTGTGTGTGTGTGTGTGTGTGTGTGTGTGTGTGTGTGTGTGTTTTGCAACCCTTTCAGCTCAAGGTGACATCTCAACTGGCACCTGAGTAACTTCTTACTTAACTCGCAAGCTAAGGACATTTTTCCAAGGGAAGTGCACATTCCCTTCTCAATATTTCATCACTAAGTTATGTTGCTGAACAAGGTAAAGTGCTTTAAGGCTGGTGTACTCTTGGGCTTTAAAATGCGTATTAGTAACTGTGTATTACACAGCTCAGTGTCTGCTCTTGCCTTATGCCAGAGAAGCTAAAATTTTAATCCCCACAATACTGCGACTTCCTGCCTCCCTCTCCTTTGTTGACGTTTGGATCCGCTTGTGTGTTTGACAAATAGGATTGGCTACGTTTGTCACCATTTAAACTGTGAGAATTTATAAAAGCAGTGGTTACCGTACGCACTTGCATGCATGCATGCACACACACACACAAACCAAAGTTACGACTAATCACCCAGCACCTTGCATTAGGAAGCTCTGCACGTTAAACTTAATTTCTCAAATAACAATAAGATTTATGCATGAAAAATAGAAACAAACTCTGCATATTAAACTACTATAACAGCCTGTCAGAATGCGTCATTTTTAGACAAGCTTGCTTCATATGCAGTGGACTGTGTGCCTTCTCTGTGTGGGGGTGGTGATAACTGAGGCTGGGTGAGTGACACTAACAAGACTGTAACAGGCCTGAGATACTCCTCATGTCAATGTGAGGGGCGAGAGGAGGTGAGTGGGACCTTTATGGGTCAATTACCCATGGACATCTCGTAAGACACACTTCCTTAGTGGTGTGTTTGTGTATTCACTCTGAGACACTGTCAAAAGCAAAAGGAAATTAGGGTGTTTCACTCACAATCAATACACAGCACCTTTTCTGCTGTTTGACTTCAGGAGGTATGAGTGTTTGTCTTTGTTCCATCCAGGACTGTAATTAATTTGGGAAACCGAAGTCAACAGTGAAGGGTGTTTCTTTTCTTTGTCCTCTGAATGAAAACAGAATTCAGACACTGCCAATTCTGCCACCTACTTGGGATGAGACCACAGACAAATTCCTAGTGGAAGGAACATGAGGATATTATTTCATGGGCTGCTTGACGAATTAAGATCATTGTGATGCCATAGGCATCTGCTCAGGAAACTCCTGCTCTTTTTTTAATGCACGACATTTCAGTAAAGAAAAGGGCATTGTCTCACTTCCTTCACGCATCTCCCTTCCTCTTCAGTGTTTTTTTCGCTCTTTATGGCGACTGGCTGGCCGAACTGTATTAGGCCGACTTGACAGACAGGGTACTCTCATTTGCAGTGGTGATACAGCTCCCTTTGACATTTCCCCATAGAAATGACTTCTTTGATGGTTTTGCTTCTCTCCAAGGCCCTTTTTCTATTCTGTCCAGTTCATTCTGTGGAGGAGACCCTGCAGCAAGTGAGTCATTGTCTTTCTAACATCTTCAATCCAATTTACTGCAGCCACATGTCACACTCTGTTGCATGTCTCTTTGGTTAGTGCATGCCCCCACTGACCAAAGGCACACACACTCATGTGCACACAGAATTACTGTACATACGCACATTCAAATGCATAGATTTGCACAGCTATGGACCAAACTAGAAAAAAAATAGATGTCATTTATTGACTGCTTCAGCACCTATGAGTCTGTGAAGATGAAAGCCTGAGGGGAAATAAGTGTGAGTGCAAAGTGCGTGCTCAAAGACTCTCTCTTTCCTAGTGAAGAAGATATAGAAAAACAGAAAAGTGTCACTCTTGGTTTGGGCACCACTGATATTGTTGCTGATATTATCAGTGGAAGACACAGGTGGACTTTTACATCTTAATATTCTAATCTTAAAACCCCTATGAATTTTTCATGCTTGAACATACATCCTATGCAACTGTGGATCTTTTTTTTTTTTTTAGCAATCAAATTCACATAGTAGAGCGCACTGAGTCTCATTATCTTGCCACCATGTTATCTCTGTTATCCATGTTTTTCATCTCATTTCATTCTCATCAGTCACACTGTGTCTAACTGATTGGGTGTGGGCTGGAACACAATTCAAAGAAGTCAACTGTGTTTTAGGCATCATGCCACAGTGCGTGTTTTCATGTTGAGAAGGAACAATGATTTATTTGCAGAGCACTTATCACATAAAATTTTCGAGTATTACATAAACAATCAAGTGTCACAGAGTCATGGAGTTGATATTTAACGTGCATCGTTGCTTTACAGTAAAGTTTGTGTCTTGCAAAACGAATGTTTACTCATGAGCTATGGAACTTCTGTAGTGCATATAGTTTAACAACTTTCAGTTTCAAGTCTTTCTGAATCGGCATGTGGATGACTTTGTTCCAGATTGAATTTAAATATCCATCTATCCATTTTGTTCCACTTATCCAATCTAGGGTTGTCAGTCCAGAGCTTACAGAGCTGTCATGGGGCAAGAGGCAGGTACATCCTGAACAGGGTTCCAATGGGTCGCAGGGGTAACACATACATATTTAGACCTACGGCCAATTTAGAGTCATCAATTAACCTAACCCCATGCATGTCTTTGGATTCTGGGAGGAAACTGGAATACCATGCAAACTCCACACAGAAAGGCCCCAGCCTGGATTCAAAACCAGGACCCGAGCAGCTAAAATCTATAGCAGCATAACTAAGTGGTGGTTCAGGGTCACCTGATCCAGCCCTAACTACAGCATAAGTTTTATCAAAGAGGAAATTAATTTGCCTCACATTTTATTGTCAGTACGCACCTCTATGTCCATATCTCTGCTGGTAGCACACCCCACACCACAGCAGTTTTTAGGCTTTTTTTTTTTTTCTAGCAGATATAATTGACAGGGATGCATATGTAATAAATAAGAAGTCAGTGGAGGGCTATAAATTGTGTTTCCATCCTGTGTGGGTGGGACTTATTTGTACTCTATCTCTGTCAAGTTTCTTCAAGTAATGGGTATGTCCATATCTGAATTTATATTAGATCTTTATATTTAATGTGCTTAATAAAATCACAGAAATAACCATCCCCACATAACCAAGAGTATCCCTCCTGGGGGAATCATCTATGATAAAAAAGACAATGATTTATTAGACTCGTCATTGCCAGCAAATGTATTGCTTTTCACTGGAAAGAAGAATTCCCATCTGTGTTTGCTAGATGGACTAATGAATTTGGATCATCTATATCAATTAAAAAGAAAATGTAGAAGCTAAAGGGTAAGCATGGAGTTTTATTTTTAGATAAATTTCAAATCTGTCACGTGTGATTCAAACGTGTTTGTTATATACTTCAGGCTATTTTATTTCCTTTTTTTTCACCTGTGTTTTTTGGGGGTTTTATACCACTTGTTCAAGCAAAATTGGTACAAGGCTTTTATCTGTTTCTTGTATGTAGCTCCATTTCCTTTCAATTGTAGATAGTTTTTTCCCCTTATTTTCTTTGAATCTGATTCTTTGATGTGATGTCAGACGTGAAGGGATGGGTGGATAGGAGGGGTGTTTTTGTGCATGGTTGGATGGACTGATCGAGCGTTCATTAATTATATTTTTGGACTTACTGCAAACATAACTCCTGACATTAGCTTGAGATTAATTCTATCAGTCTGCTTTTCCCTGTAAAATGATTTTTAACTGAGTACAGAAAGAAGCTGTTAAAAGACCAGTTTAATTTTGGCCTGCCATTAAACTACTCACATATTTGACAGTGGACATGAGTGAGAAATTGAGAAATGAATAAAAAAATCTGTAATTTATTTTTATTTATTTATTTATTTATTTTTAAGCCTGTCATGTTTGGCACATCTTGCAAGCAAAACTGTGATCTGAATGCCTTGTTGTGCCAAATATATTTGCTTTTTCAAGATGAGCTCTATAGGTTCTCAATAGGCTCTTCTTGTTAATGTTTGACCCTTTATTTTATTTATTTGAGTTATTTTTAACATACTGTGTAACAAACTCTGTGCAAGAGCTGACAGGCTGAAGAAAAAGAAAAGAGAAAAGAAAGAAAAGAAAAGGGAGAGAAAGTGAGCAAAAGACAAAAAGGAGAATAGAGAGAAAACAGAAAAAAAGGGGAACGAGCACAAGTAAATAAACCAAATAGTTCACTTGTTGAACATAAAAAAATACTAACAATACTTGCAAATAAATTTGTGTTGGAAAAACAAAACAAACGAAGCATGGTTACGTAAACCAACAAAATTGTTGTGTTGTGATTGCGTGGGTGTTTGTGTCTGTGTCATGAAATTTGCTTGCCAATGAGGGCAGAATGCCGCAGCTCCGCCCATCAGAAGCTAGAGGTGGGAAGAGAAAGCCCCAGGAAACCCAGGCCACCAGCAGCCGATCAAGAGCCATGAAGACCTGTGGCCACCCATCCCAAAGACAACCGCACGCCCACCCCAGCAGACGGGAGAGAGGGAAGTCCCAGACGGAGCCCCTCCAGTCAAGGAGCAAGGGCCCCAGAGAACCAGAGGTGACAAGAAGCCAGCCCCACCAAAGGCCAGCCCCCTGCACAGGCCAGCGGCAGGGCCCCAGGCACCTGAGAACTGCCTGACACCCCACAGAGCACCCCCATGCCGAAGAAGCCAAAGCAGCCCCGGGCCACAACCCCAAGGGGAGCAGGTCAACTCCCACACCAGAACATCCAGCCCTGCCCAGGAACACCAAGGCACCCACAACCCAGGGGGGCGGGAAGGAGGGGGGGGTGACCAGTGAAGAGCAGCAGGGAGGCAAGGCACAAGGCCCAGGCCCAGGTCCAGCCATATATACAAACACGCACGCACACACACATGCACACACACAAACACAAATATGCACAGAGACACACATACGCACACACTCACCCACCCAAATACACTCACGAAGACTGTGACAAATACACAAAGACACGTTCATCCATATCTACCCACCCTCTGATGATGGAGTGAGTGGAAACCCCCCAGGGCCAATAGTGACCCCAAGACGCCGCCAGCCCGGTCCTCGAAGAACCACCTGACCCCCACCCCGGGCGAGGTGTAAGAAATCGGGGTGTGGGATGACCCATCCACTTCTCCCCCTCCCCAGCTTGTAGGTGTTTTGATAAGTGTATGTGTTTATGTTGTGACTGTATGAGCTGTATAGGGTGCAGTTAAAATTGAGCTGGAAACACAGTGCCCTGTCCAACCAACCACCCCAACATGCCCCCCACCACACGACGCAGGCACCCAAGAGCCCCAAAAGCGCAGACCGGACACTCTGACGCAGGCCAGACCAACATACCCCACCCGGGGGCGTGCCCAGGACAGCAGACCCCCCCCCCCCAGGCGGTAAGAACTATGTGTGATGTCTATGACTCCATAAGTAATTCACTGATGTAATCTAAGATGGATAGTCTGGGGGAAGTTGGGACACAACAGCCAAACTATGCGGATAGGTCTTCACATATCCTCCACTAAAACCTCTGAACAGGTATACAAGACCACAGAGCATGTAGATATTTCTCCTCTTAATTGCTTGTACAGTGGTTGCATGTGTTTGAGTGTGTAAGGCCCATTTGGAACGTCCTTTTTCCAGTATAGTGTGTTCTATGGAGAATTTTATATTGTGTAAGTTGTACTTGGGGACCATTAGTCATTTTGATCCAGGTTGACAGAAAGATCATGCTCCCACTTTGTAATTGGGAGGGAAACTGAATCATAATTTAATAATAATTTATATAATTTTGACAACAATTTTGGAGTACAGAGATTAAGAAATTCTGTAACCCATGTAGGTATTTCTAAATTCAGTTGATTGAGATTAAATCTTCTCTGTAAGATGGACTTCAGTTGCTGATATTCCAGAAATCTACCACTGCCATATTTTGATATAAGTTCTTGGAATGTCATAAGGTTCCCATCTTGGATAATATGTTATAAATTATGTATACTCTTTTCACGCCATAACGGAAAATTCAGAATTTTCTTTTTTCTGACAAATATCTGGATTGTTCCAAATGGGTGTTAGCTTACAGGGGATAAGTGAAGACTTAGTTATTTTTAAAAATTCCCACCAGGCTGTCAGAGAGGGGTTTATACTAAGGCTTTTATGGCAGTTATGATGTTTAATACTGGGGCTAATGAAGGGTAGGTCCACAAAGTGCCTGTTCTAGATCCAGTAATGGATTATCTAATATACATTTACAAGGCTGAAAATTAAAGGAGATACAGCTTTTGCAACAGTGTTTAAAATTAGTTTGCATGAAATTACATTAAATTTAAAGTTCCTGATTATACTGAATGGTGACAGTCTGAAAAACTGAACAAAACTGGACTGCTTAGAAGTTGTTTTGATGCACAAAGCATTTTGCTTTTATTAACATCTTTACCTCGAGTACTCTTGTAGTAAAACAGCAAGGTTGGACAATTTATTTGTCATAAAAGATCAAACAAATTGAGGTACAGTTGTCTCAGTGAAAACAATGTAACTGTGGTAATTAGAAAGCTGATGTAGGTGGTTGACTTTATTTGTGGTACAAAGTGTTAATGAGTGTATAGGGAGACAGACATGATTATGCAACAGCACGAGAATTGCACTAATCCAGGGTGCAGATGCAGATTTCAGAAATCAATGAGGGAGAGAGAACAGAGGAAAGGAAGCTGCTAAACCAACTACTGTTGGACGGGCTGGTTTGAAGGCGTGGAGACCAACATGAATAATAAATGAAGAGAAACGGGGTGAAGCAATGTGGTTTGGATAGAGATCTGCATCAGCAACTATGCACAAAGTTGACTGTTTAAAAGTATGCTGTAAACTATAAAACTTTATGAATTATCAATATAACAGATCAAAGTTTAGTTTAAAGTCCAGGACATATCCTTGTTTCCCAGTGCAAGTAGTCTA
>JAMQGT020003622.1:0-31435 GCA_024447675.2 Pterophyllum scalare | reverse complement strand
TCTGTTATCATTGTTAACTCGTTCAGTCATCGCCTTGCTAGCTACGTTGTTTGTCTTGTTTTGTTTTTGGGGTTTTTTTTGCCTCAGTGTTGTCCAGCATTCCCATGGAGCTTTCGGTCAACAGCAGGAAATCAGGTCAACACAATATGAACACAGAGTTTTTCCTGACTAAAAAGGTTTGATTTGCTGTTCTTTTCTTTCCCAAACCTAAGTCTCCATCCCTGTAAGGGAATTGGCAGTCACAGGCAAACGGGCACAGGTGTAACATTGAAGGGTCCAAAAATAGACAAAAATTATATAGAAATACAACAAATGGAAAAAAATGTCTAAACAGTGGGCCTGTAAAAGATCGTACCTGAACTGGCTCCTTTTGACTGTTTGATTGTATTATTCTTCACTGGACTTGGGCCACTATCTTGCTTTAAGCTTTACATAGATTTAAATCAGCAATTGGTTTTGGTCACGTAGTTACGTGTTCTTGCTGAAGAAAGTAGGCTTTGAAGCTGGTGGCGTGGAAGACAGGAGAGCTGATGTTGCCTGTTCAGCACAGAACCAGCCACTGGGCTATATAACATGTAGTATGAAACAAATAATGATTGCTTTGGTATTTTGTGAAGAAAGTAAAGCTACTGGGTGAGATCCCAGATGAAATATAGAGCTTGGAATAGACATCATTCCTCCTGTTGAATATACTGGTGTGTACTCAGGAATAGTGTTTGTATTTTCAGAGCAGATGTATCACTTTCATAGAAAAAGATATAAAGATGAGAAATACCATGTATACCTGAAAATATGAATTATCAAAGCAAAATTTTAACTAAAGCTGCATGAGATGATTTGCAGTGGTCCTTTAAGTCCTTGAAACAGTAGATGTAATGCTTTGGTTATTTATAGCATTCATTAGATTCTCGTATTGCTGGGAAAATAAAAATAAAAGAGGAACAATGTGTTCACTGACTATGCGGCTTTTAAATCATTTTTGATTACACACTTAACCAGCAGAATTAACTATAAGCTGTTAATTTACTAAAACATATCGCAGGATTATTATTATTACTGATGCCTGGTGTACAATAACAACTGGCAGAACTAAAATTGCACTAATGCACATTACATTACATTCCCATAACCCTTAATAAAAAGTCTAACAAAAAAAATAATGCTTGAAAAGACTCAAAGCAATGATAACAAGGTGTCGTACACTCGAATGAACAACAGAGACATTTAAATGTTAAATGTGTGTTAAGCTGTAATGAGACCACATTTATTAAAAAGGGCCCGAGGAAATGTTACTCACTGACCTTCAAACATAATGCGCGCATGTATGTGTACAGGATTTTATGTCTCCTGCTCTGAAGCATGATCTACATGCAGAGACCCTGAAAAGTCTCTGCAATACAAATAGTGAGTCCAAAAGACATCTGCTGCCTAAATGTGAATGCTGGAGCTGAGCGTGCGAGTGCAGGCTGGTGACTCTCGTTATCAAGTGGACACCTGTCATCACAGATGTTTTAGCGAATTAGAGCCACAACACCTGCAGGAGCCTTAATAGTGACTGTATTTGCAATTAACCTCAAATACTACAAAAATAAAAATCAAACAATATCTCACTAAAATGCAGGATATTTACCGACCTAAGACCTAAGACGTGTAGGGCTGAGGGTTGTGTGAGCGGCTCTGGCTCTGCAGTCACAGTGACGTCTTTGACCTTAACGGTGCTTTCAAAAACAACCACAGAAAAAAAAAGAACACCAGAGACGCACTGACCACAGCTACCTCAATTGCATGTTTCAGGGCAAAGAACATTTATTTATAGCTTGTTGTGTGGCTGATATTGAAAGTCACACACTCCATTAACCTCACACCCTCTGCCAAAGACAGGCTGGCTGCCACGCCATATAGAAGGATGATGTCCCGGCTACTTGACTTAATGCAGGCCATATGTGTATTTCACTTATTTCTCTCCAACAAAACAACAAGTGCATCCGACTACAGTCTGACTCTAGCATAAAATTGCTCTCGCTGGCAGGTGAACACCTTGCATTACATATTACTTACACACTGTGAGTGCTTTTTTTGGTGAGGTTTCAAATGTAGTCCATTTGATATATGGAATTAAGATGAACAAACCACCACGTTACAAACATGGTGATTGGTTACTTGTCTTACCTCAGGGCTGCACCTCTGGCTTTGGGCTTGTCTGACACCTGTCAATAAAAAAAGAGAAAAAAAAATCAAAAGTTGTGTTCATATATTACATTTAAATATCAAGACAGTAACGAGAACAGGGGTGAGTCTGCACAAGAGTGCTTGTGAGTGCCACATGGTAACTGTTCCTGGCTTTACTCACTGCCTGATTAATATTCTTATTAAGAATTTTTTTTTTCATTTTTTAAAAAGCCAGAGTCTGGCTCATACAGTTATTCCACACTCAGCAGTGAGGAGAAGTGTGCTTCTATCGATCATCTAATGGTTTGATTCCAATCAATCCCAGACAGTGTGGATTAATTGGTCAGATTAATTGGTCAATTTGATTAGATTAAAATGGATTAAATTACATTAGGCCCTGTGTTAAAGTAAATAAATAAATCAACCAAAATCAGCACTGTCTATGTTACTGTGAATCTCTAAAACAGCTTTTAATCAAAAACAGCAATGGTAATATGGTTCACAATAAGTGAAAAAATAATACTCCTTGTTGTAGAACTAACTTAAAAAAAAAAAAAAAAAAAATAAATATATATATATATATATATATATATATATATATATATATATATATACACACACACACACACACACACACACACACACACACACTAGTCTTCAAAATCTTATCACCTTCTTTGCCCAACTTCTCCTTTTCTCTGTCAGTTCTCCTCTCCTGTATTAGAGGAAGGACTTCCTGTCAGGAAAACCTCTCTATTTTCTCGTTATCTTCTCTTCCTTTATCCCCTCCTTTCCTTGCTTTCTCCCTGCCCTCTCTCTTCACCCCGAGCCTCTGCTCACGCCTTTATTTCTATTCATACTTTTCCACCTTTCAGCAAAAAGAATGGGGGGTGATTAAGTATGTCAGTGAAGCCTTTTCCTAACCTCCACCCTTCTCCCTCATCCTCTTTTCTTTCCTCTGACACCTCCCAGTCATTTTTGCGCATGACTACATCAATTAGAACGACAAAACAAAAACAGTAAACTCAATTTTTGCAAATATCATCCATTAATTTCTCTTCAAGCACTGCAACCCAGCAATTACAATGAATTACTTAAATTACTCAAACAAAAACAGGACCTTTTCTTCCTTCTGGCTTGTTGTTCTTCCTCCACCCCTCCACCCCTCTCTAGGAATAAGGTGATTAACTGGACCAGTGAAGTTTCTGATAGATCGATGCGGAGCTGCAGGCTAGAACAACAAACCTCTTCAGATCTTTGGCTTTAGGAGGCTTGCAGGGCTCAAGGAGAGGATCTATGTGTGAATATATTTAGCTGGCTGGTGGCTTTACTTGGATTTAAATAAAGAACAAACCAACCAGCATTTATTCACACAATCTCCTCTGTTACAACATGGCTGTAAGCATTGTTCCCGACAAAAAGGACAAGCTGTTTCACCAAAAGCAACACGATTCAGATCGTAAAGCTTTTCCAGACGTATATGATTATATTTCCAAAATCCTCTCTTCGCTCGCCTTTCTCGTGTGGGTGCGAGACATCTCAATGTTTCACAGCGGGGCCGGCAATATGGTTTTAACAAGGCTTTAAACACCCCCACACCAATTTAAACAGGAAGTGAACAATGAATTCTTTGCTTGTCTTGTATGGTGTCACTTTACTTTGCATGAGAGACTTTGTAAAGCATTTCTAACACCTGAACTCGGTTCAAAATCTTGAATTTATGATGCAACTCTTGCAACTAGGTTGCATTACTGAAAATACAGAAGCTACTGGATTTTCACAAGTGGAACACAAAGAGACCGTATAGCCTGTATTTTATCATCCTTCCCTCCGCTGCCAGCTGGATTTGACATAGTGAGTCCACTGCAGACCGTTCATAAACACTATCAGTCTTTAATCTGTCCTATTGCATAAACAACTATTTATGCCTCTTTTCTGAGTTAGTTTGATGTCTGTAATCCCAATCATGTTTAGTAGACCACTAACAAAATGAACAACTGTTTTTCTTTCTGATGTGTTGGCCAAGATAAGGATTCTGTTTACTCAGCTGCCTTTAAGCCCATGTAGTCACTCTAACACTTTCCATTTACTCAGTAACCTTTTGAACTCATTGATCGATGCATTTCTATACTTCTTATTTGTTTGTGCTGACTGTCTAGTTTGCTCTGACTCGTTGTTACGCGTTATCTCTATTTCAAGGTTCATTGGTAGCCTCTGCACTTTCCCCCTTTTTTTTACTGGCCACATTCTGCTGCTCTTCTGCAGAAAGTCTACCAACCTCCGACAGGCACACTTTAAGTAACACAGAGGCCATACCATTAGACAATCTGCTCTCTGAGATCACACCTATCATTACACCAACAATGAACAGTTGCATTTGCTAGTAAAAACTGGTGATTATATGGGCAAAAAAGCTAGCAAATCTAAAAATAAGCATATTCGTTGCAAAAAGGTTTGCGCTTTAATTAAAGTTGTACTGAAAGCAGTGTTTTGACACTCTATAAACGTCTACTGTTCACTTCTTTTAGTTTTTCTTTATTTATGAAGCCACACAATTAAACCAACCAGGACTGTGATTTGAGGTCACTCTGTAACTATGTGCTTTAGATGATTAATAGGATGTTGCCACTGGATAGGTAAAAGGTCAGGCCTGCTCACTTCAGCACCAAGACACATTTTCCACACATGCTGACTACACAGACTTAAAGGCACCCTGCACACTGGTGTGCTTCTTTAGTTGTAAAGCTCAGCTAATTAATCCGATTTCTTTTGATACTCTGGTTCATTTGTATCTATGTTTTCTGCCTAGCGTACATTCAAGTCCTTGAGTATTACTGTGGTTTGTACTGGGTTTCCAGCACCAACTACTGATCAGTTGAGGAGAATAACACCAACAGTAGCACTGAGTATTCTGTAGTCTGCATGCTCCGTTTGCATTCTCCAGTACATTCCAAGTGTCAAGCTAAACAGAAACCCATTCACAAAAATACTGCTTCATAGTACTAGTAGTAAATGCTTTACTTCCTTTAGCTACACTCTTACAATTTGTGATCCATCAAGAATAAAGATGATATGCAGATGCATTTTCCTAAATGCCAGTGAGACATCCTGCAAAATAGTCTTTTTAAATTCTTTTCAACAAGTTTTTGCCTGGTGGGATGTCATATTTTCATGACTGTATTAGGGCTATATGTGGTCTAATAAATCTCAGACCAAATCTGACTAGTCACAGCCAAATAAAAAATTTGGGGGGTAAATGAAGGCCATGGCAGGCCAACTAGATTTAGCCTAGAAAACTATTGCCAGGGGTATCTGGTGCTTGATGTCACCATTATCTTCTTCATCTTCAGGATATGACGACGTGATATATTATGTAGCAAAGCTTTTTGTTGATATAATGGCTCAGTCACACTAGAGTAAAAACAGTTTAGCAACCAACCTTGCAATGATGAAAAACTGGTAGTTACCTGGTGATTACAACACCCTCAGCCTCTGGGTAACCGCTTTCAATTGCAAAGTGCCTTCACAGGAGTCCTGGTGGGAGGCAACCTGTCTCCAAACAATCACAGACCAACTCAAACTGACTGCAATCACTCTCAGACAGATTGGCAAAGGTTTGCTAATAACTGCCGTCTCATTTCTAAATACAGATTACCAACATGCTGCAATCTACCTGAGTTGATGAGTGTAGCTCATTTGTGATGCATCTCTTTGCAATAGGGGACACGACTCAACTGGTTGTATTCTTGTTATATTCCTATATGAAAGCAAGGTTGATGAGCAACTATGCCACTTAAATTGCCATCCTGCAGCAACTGTGTAGCTATTTTTGGAGGATTTTCTGAACTTCTGTTTCAAATCTATGAGATTCTACCTGAAAGTTAATGTGAATTTCTTTGCATGTAGGCGGCAACAGATTAGCTGATCACTGTTAATTGCTGTATTATCACAATCAATCAATTCAATTGTAAACTGATAGCAGACTGAAAGACCAGGAGACTGAATCCGCCTTGTTAACATTTGTCTACACGCACCAAAGTTGCTTTAAAGATGGCAACTCACTGCAAGCAGTCGCACACTTATT
The DNA here is from genome assembly GCA_024447675.2 of Pterophyllum scalare. NCBI lineage: Eukaryota > Metazoa > Chordata > Actinopteri > Cichliformes > Cichlidae > Pterophyllum > Pterophyllum scalare. The sequence goes on along the minus strand of JAMQGT020003622.1, from coordinate 25,182 downwards.
CCCCGTCTTCAAAGCAACCATTTCAAAGGAAAGAGATTGCCAGTTCCCTGCATGTGGTTGCAGTACTTTTAGTTGTGCAGCAGTGCTCCAAGCACTGTTTTCCCTGGTGTGACTGTAGCATAACTCTGAACTTGTTACAAAATTTCTATTTCCTGCACTTTTCCTGCTAGCAGAAGTCAGAATTCTTGCCATAACTGTGGGCTAATGATTGATTGGCGGTGTCTGTGGCTTAACAGGTCATCTACCAATTGGAAAGTCAACGGTTCAATCCATGGGTCTTCACTCTCAGACATATTGGCAAAGGGTTTCTAATAACTGCCGTCTAATTTATAAACACAAATTACCAACATGCTGCAATCAGTATGTTGGGGTTCAGTATGTTGAACTGCACTGAACCCCTGTTATAGTAAGAAAGTGTTAGACACTGCTTAAAGGCATAGATAAAGGCAATGGGTCCATTTACCTTTGATCACATTGTACATAAGCAATGTTGCAATAGTGAGAAATTACACATTCATGACATACTTTTTGAAACAACAACAACAAAAAAGAAGTATAGCAGCTTAATCCTATTTGGATGTTCCAGTTTCAGCACTCTTTATGCTGCTCACTGCTGCAGTATTATGCAGTGAATAGGACAGAACTATTGTTAATGTTTTTGCTAACTCCTGTGAATTTCCCACGGCGACAAACCAAACTGTCTGCTGTGTATGAACATAGAGTATGCATCAAGTTGAAGTTAGTTAGGGTGCATGCAGTTCTTTTGACCTTTGCCAACCAGTTCCCTAAGGCTTAAGGCTATAATGCTGATCTCTTTAAACCTGATTTCATCCACAGCTTCATCCTAAAGCTCCGCAGCCAAAACCGATCTCCTCCAGTTGCATTTTCTTGAATGTAATGTTACAATGCCATGTAACATTACACAGCCTACACTTAACAAAGCCTGTCTGCATTCGGTATTTTTGTAGATAGCCACAGTACAGCAGACTCGAGTATCTAAGCCTCCCCTTCTGCCAGACATTTTTACCAGCTGCAACTGTGCTTTTATATAGACAGAACTTTTAAGCCTGACTTTGCTCCGACCAAGGTGATCTGTCATCACGAGCTCGCAGAGAAAAAGAGAGAAATACAGGCAGATAGAGACAAAGGACAGTCCTGCAACAGTAATTGGGTTGCTGTTTTTCTGTCAGTTTCTAAAGTCATTAGGAACATCTCTCTTTCTTTTCTGCTCTCACTCATTTCCTCTCCTCTTTCCCCATCTCCCCCTTCCTCTGCTCTTTCTTTCAATTCCCTCCTCTCCTCCATCTCCTTTTGCTCTGTGCCAAAAACATATTCATCATACTCCTCTGCTGCCCTCACAGTGTTGTGCCACGGCATACTAATGACATTGCGCATCTGTGTGTGTGTGTGTGTGTGTTTGTGTGTGTGTTAGAGAGAGAAAGACACGCATACACAGTGTCAGCATGTGTTTATATTTATGTGTTTGCTGGTGTAAATGCTTGCGAGGTGACGTCTGCATGAGTACACTGTATGTGAATGTCTGTATGTATGTGTGTGCAAATGTGTCGTACATGCAAGTGTGTGTGTTTGATTATGAATGTGTGCATGTTGTGTTTTACTTCAGGCTAAGAAAGCTTGATAATACACCGTGCACTCATTTGCCATAAGCCTGTTAAGAGCATGCACGGAAAATGCCACCGAATTCATCTCAGCCTCGCTCACTGTCTGCCGTCTGCTTTTCGTTGCCTCTCTCTCAATCTTTACCTCCCGTCTGCTTTGTTTTCAGCCTGCTTTGTCTCTCGCCCTCTAACTTATTCATTTCTTTTCATTCTTTCTCACCTCCCTCTCTGTTTATCTAAATCAAGCCTGATGTCTGTCTTGCACAGAGACCGACAACAAAATAAAAATACAGGGAGAGCGAGAGACTGAATATATAGTGAGAACAGTCAGTCTTGTGCCCTATTGGTATATACTAAATATGATTTCTATTTTTACATTACAATGTACATATTAAAATTTTTTCTTTTTTGATGTGTCTTTTGAATCATCAAATCTGTACAATTAAATATGATTTCAACTAGTGACCTATTGTAGTCTTAAACCCATAGATTTAAGCAGGTACTTCTGGAATAAGCCACACAAAGAAAAACAAACACACACACAAAAAGCACTCACACGCTGCTGCCTTTCCCCTAGCTCTTTTTAATTCTGTGGGGACAGTATGTTAAACACCAATGGGAGAACAGAAAACCATTTGTGTTTGAAACTTTGCTGCATAAACAAAGTCCATAAGGTGTGTTTTCAGCCCCTTTCAAGGTAATGTCTGTTTTTTTTAATTCATCTTACAATGGTTCAATTATTTCAAAGTAAGACAGGTTTTAGTTTTGTTGTTCTTAAGTAAAGGAAGGAAAAATCCCACTTTAATGTAAAGGCATTCAGACATTTTGATTAGTGCTTTGTTAAAACACCTTTGGCAGCACCGACAGCCTCAAGTCTTCTTCAAGCAGAGGATTCTGTTTTGCGTTATCTGAGATTTCTTCTGGTGCCTTCTGGAAAAATTCCAGCCGACTGTCATGTGCCAAACAGTGGCTTCACATTTCCCTTCTGCGACCTTCTAGAAGGCTCTCCCATCTCCACATCCCATCTGGATCTCATAGAACCAAGAACTGGGTTCTTGGTTACCTATCTGACCATGGTCCTCTTCCTCTGATTACTCAGTTTTTCTGAGTAGTCAAATCTTGGGGCACTGCTGATGGTTCCAAACTTCTTCTGTTTGGCACATTATGCGTTCAATGCTGCAGGAACGTATTTGTATTCTTCCCCAGGTCCACACCTTCACACAATCCTGTCCCGTTGGTCTAAAGATAATTCTCTCATGCCCAAGTCTTGGTATTCACGCCTGCACACACACTCTCAGTTGTGACAACTTTAAGGTGTGTGCCTTTCCTAATTATGTCCAATCAATTTAATTTGGCACTTTTAAGTGAGGTTTAGAAGTATCTCAAGAACAGTTGACAGATATAGGATGCACCAAATGTCATGCCAAAGGACCTGAATACTTATGTATAGATTTATTTCTGCTAAATGAACAAAATAGTCCACTGTGAAGTCTTGCATGTAGATTGATGATAAAATAAATCATTGAATCTAATTCAGTTCATCTGAAACAACACAAAATGTGAATTCACTTATTGGTTTAGGACACTGCATGTTGAGGCCTCAATGGTAATTTTTTGGAAATCCAATTCTGTGTTTGGAAGTAGCCACTTTGACTGGCAGCTGTCTGTGTCAGCAGAGCTGACAGTCAGTGTGGCCACACGCACACACACATACCTTATTTTAAGCCTTAACAGGATCCAAACATGCTGCTATATGGATGAAGTTGTGCATATGGGGACTCAGTGGCCACTAAAGGAACTGCAGTTTTTGCACTTCTGCTTTGGCTTCTCTCTCTCTTTTTTTTTAGCCTTGGAGGTTGCTGCTTGGGTCAGAGGTGGCTCATATGACACATAGGACTAGCTATACATAGATCCCCCAAACAAGATTAGTTTTTAAGGTGGGACAAAGGTGGGAAACCAAAGCAAGCAATCAATTGTATGTGTCATATTTTATGCTGTCTATTGATTCTATTACTACATCCTACTGATACATGTATATAGTCATGTGAAAAAGAAAGTTTTCACATGACTCTATGTAGTCCTGTGAAAACTGAATATGCCCTATGATTCAGCAGCTTGTAGAACCACCCAGTAATTATTTTCTGTCTGACTTCATTGGTGTCTTATATTGTTTTGGCCCACTCCTCTTTCCAGCATTGCTTCAGTTCATTCAGGTTTGTGGGCATTCATTTATGCAGCGCTCTCGCCACAGCATTTCAATCAGGTTGAGGTCTGGACTCTGACTGGGTCACTGCAACACACTGATTCTTTTCTTTTTCAGCCATTCTGTTGGAAATTTGCTGCTTGGGATCATTGTCCTGTTGCATGACCCAGTTTGTCCACACTTTAGCTGTCAGACAGATGGCCACACATTTGACTCCAGAATACTTTGGTACACAGGGGAGTTCATGGTCAACTCAGTGATTGCAAAGGGCCCAGGACCTGTAGCTGCAAAACAAACCCAAATCATCACCCCTCCACCACTGTGCTTAACAGTTGGTATGAGGTGTTTGTGCTGATATGATGTTTTCTTTTCTCTAAACATGGTGCTGTGCTTTATAGCCAAAAATCTGCACTTTGGTCTCATCTGTCTAAAGGACATCGTTCTAAAGGTCGTGTGGTTTATTCAGATCCAGCTTTGCAAACCTAAGCTGTGCTGCCATGTTCTTTTTAGAGAGAAGAGGCATCCTCCTGGTAACCCTTCCAATCAAGCCACACTTGTTCTGCATTTTTCTAACTGCACCATCATGAACTTTGACATTTACCATGTACATATAGGTACATTATACTCTATAGCCCTGAGATTAGGAAGCCACACTGCAATTCTGAATGCACACTAAGTATCTGTAATTAACAGTGCTACTTTCAGTAAAATTACACAAACTTAAATCATTATAAATGACCTGCCATCATTTATAATTATAATATCTGCCATCACGGTTATTATACAATCAGAAGGCCAGTTAAAAGGGGATGAGAGGAATCGGTATCTTCATTAACAGAAAACATCTCACAGACTCTTTGATGAGCACTGGTATCTGTCTGCACAGTGGGGAGGGGGCAGCAGCACGACCCCCACTGACTGCTTTGAACTCATCTCTGGCATCATTAGCGCATGATGACAGTGATTAGAGGAGAAAGGGCCACCATGCCAATTTCCATACTGAAAAACAAGACAGGAAGAGCAGGACAACCGCACGGCTCATATGCAAAGTGCCCCAGAGTGACAAACCTGACCTCTTTAGTCAGTGAATACCGCATAAACATGCTGATACACCCCACAACAGGACACATCACTGCTCCAAGGTTTGTAAACATCAGACCAGTGATGGAGAAGGTACTTCAAAGACTGACATTTTGACCTTTAATTACTACTCTTGGTGTTTTTTAGCCCCAGAATTAGTGTGCAGAGCCTCGAGTGCGCCACCAAAATGCTAACTGACCTACTGTATTTAATTACAAAGGCTCAATAAATTGAACGATTTACAAAGCTATTACAGAATGATGAATTAAATTAGCATCTAAATGATACATTACAAAAACTTAAAGTCAAAACCAAAAGATCATTACATTTTCTCAATCTGTCAGCAAATAATAAGTCACTGAATAAAGTATTTCTTTTCTCAGTGTCTGCTTGTTACTTGGCCACAGCACTTTTCTACATGTCTGTGTCTGGCTTTATTGCATGTTCCTGCAGCTTTTGCTTACATCACATATTTTCTTCAGCATGAAGTTGCAAAGTGTTATAAACAAACATGATCAAAAAAGGCTTGAAGTAATTAGAGAAAAATGTCAAGTTAAACTTACAGTTCTGCAGTTGTATTATGTATAATAGCAACAATGTGTTAATACTGCTCGGAAAAAGCAGTCTTAATGTATCAGTGGATTGTTACAATGTATATATGTCAGCTCGCTCCGGTCCCTGCAAAATAGTTTCTAAAAGTATGGCGTAGTCACAAGGGGCATCTTTCCCACAGTTTTTATGTAGTAAAACTTGAGCCCTTCCATCCTAAACCCTGTGCGACTCCAGTGTAAACATGTACCTGAAAGCCGGCTTTATAGTACTTTGATTTGTAGCTGTTCGGTTGTTACTACAGTGAGTTGGTAACTTGCAATTAGATTTAGTCTTCCTTTGCTCTCTCCTCATTCCTGAGCAGCATGGTGTGCTTCATGCAGAATAAAATAACTTTGGGTGCCAGCACCTGTAAACAATTTACAGAGGTGCATACATCTCCTTCTGATTTTCATTTTATACTGCTCTTAAATATATTTATATGCTAACTAATAAAGTCTCACCAGATTCTATGAGGATTGCCTCAAAGAATTTTGCAATGAACCAATTGATTTAATCTCACTATCAGTCAACATATCAGTACACTATTAACTGCAGTGTCTGCAAATAGTCAGGAATTGATCTTCCCATCTCTTTTCCCCCTTTGTCCTGTTTTCCCTTCCTGTTTTTACTGCGAACTAATAAAGGAATACATTTGTTCTTAATGAGGGAATGCTTTTATCTGGATAAAAGATGAATCAAAGCTGTACCTTACTATAATGATTATATGTCTTCTCCTTAACAGGTGGGCCAATCTGAATGAAACTTTATCACACACACAGCGATTATTAACATCTATATGTTTTTTTAAACAGATGTATCATAAATACTTTTTATTTTCATATAGCCCGGCGCTGCACCATGCTGAGGTCGTCTTGGGTTGGACTGAGAATTTCACCGGTTCACTATCAAAACTCTTTGCTATCAGACTGATTTTTTTCTTTTGCTAGATTGCTGCACTATAGTATTATTTCACCACAATTTGCAATCTACCATCGGTACGGCCAGTATCATTCACAATGTGTGCAATGTTGTGATGATCCTGTTCACGCTTGATTTCAGGGGGGCTATAGAAAGCAAAATGGCGACCAGCGTGAACTCAAGGGGGAAGAAGATGAAAAAGGGAGCTCAAAAGAACAATTTCGGGCTTCATATTAAACATAAAATCCCAGGAGCTGTGAGAGGCCTTGCAGAAAAACTACAGTTCACAGCAAAATAATGTCACCTCCTGTTGTCATAGTTAGTGGCTTGCATAGTTGATGCTGACAATGTGATGACAGATATTCTAACGTAGGAAGTGCTGTTAGCAGCTGATCGTATCGATAAAACATCTGGATTATAATGTTTTTGTTGTGTGCGCTTTTTATGTAATTTCTGCAAACCCATTAGCGGAAGGAAACGGCGCTCTGGGACAAGTTGAATGGATGATATGTAAGTGTAACTCTTTTGGTTTATAAGCAAAAAGGATTATCGAACTGTTCAGCATCACTGCAGTTAGCAAGTGGGCGTGGCATTTAGCGTTTAACATTAGCAAGCTAATTAGCATTAGAAAGCTAATTTTTTCTGGCTAGAACCCGGTGGACTGGTACTTATATAGTGCTTTACTACTCTAACAGAGCACTTTCACCTACAAGCTACATACGCCCATCCACACACACATTTTATACGTTCAAGCTTTTTCTAATTATGTCACACAAACTGTGGTAGATGCATCTGGGGAGGCAGTTTGGGGTCTTAGTATCTTTCATATACAGTCCACAGTCAGAGCTAATGCAGTTTCAGCTAAAACCTCTCAGGTTTTACGGTTTCAAAATAATTTTTTAAAAAGTCATGTTTTTTCCTGGTAAACAAGCACTTAGTAACATTTTTACAACCATCACTTCTTGTTCGGAATAACAGTAATGTATCTATATTTTAAGCTACTGTACTACAAGACATTAAGTGACAAATTGAAGGAAAATGAGGATGAATTATGCTTTCTGAAACCTTGACTGACTTATTCTCGACAGATGAATGAATTAACAAATGTGACACATCCACAGCTGAATTTACTGTGTGTTATGTTAGTAGATGAAACACTGAAGGACAGATGGAGGAGAAGCCGGAGTGAGGGATCATATGCAGTAACTGAATAAGAGGACGGACAGCAGAGGGAGCTCACCTGTTGTTCGGCCTCTTCCTCATCGCTGCTGATCTTCAGGTCATCCTCCAACATTCTGCACAGAGACAAAGAGACGTGTGTTATTGCAGCCATGACCTCCTGTCTGCTCGCATTAGGTCGGTTATGGCAAGTTGTGATCTGCAATTCCCTTAAAAGAGCCTTTTTGGTGAACGGATTAATTACACAGCAGAAAGCAGCAAGCTGGTGGTTCATGTTGGGGAATGAGGAAGCGGACATTCACTGCTAAAAACCTACCAGATGTTCAGCTTTTGGAGCTCGGGAAGAAAAGCCAGATTGTTTTTTCACCTGGAAACTTTCTGTCTGACAACTGTTGACCTACAGCCAAGAATTCCTTGGAAACAAAAGAGGAGGTGCTCAGCAAACATGGGACCTTCATCACGATTGTGCACTGATTTTTAAGAGGTTTCTAATTGGAGAAAGAACCTGGTTGTTGCCATGTTTCTCCTATGGGCTGTATTTGTTTTGCTCCTCTCATGCTAGAGATCAAATTCCAACAATACAGCTGCAATGAAAGAGATATATAAGGCGCAGTCGATAACATGACCTCCCTCACAGCATCACCTGCTCCTTACCACACAAATTATTCAGTATTTATGTGCTGTGGATTGGCAAGTTCCCATGTTTTATTGCTTTATATAAACCCTCCACACAAACTACTGTTATTTTAAGCTTGCACTGCTATTGTTATGACAGGAGAATCCCCTAAAGGGATTTTTACTGCCTCACGAACCACTCTTGTCAGTGCTTGCACCGCTAAAAAATACTCCCCAGTGTTGTGGTGTTTTCAGATGGGGCCGTATGAGTCGTGAATAACTGAAGCACAATAAGAAAAAGCTTTGCAGAATAAGGGGCACAGTGCTGCACACGGCGATGATAGATATGTTTGAATGAATGAATAATGGATTCATATTTTATTTCATAAGAAGGGACAGATGGAGAGAGAGATAGTGAGTGAGATGGAGATGATAATGATGGGGAAGTGAAGGGGAGCGAGTGGCGGTGGTGGTGGTGGGGAGGCTGAAAGAGAGGGAGATGGAGCCTGAATAGAATGAGACAGAGAGAGAGGAGGAAGGGGAGCATGGCAGGGAAATGAATAAAATGCACAAGAGAGAATAAGGAGGACAGACGCACTCAGATATAAATGAGTTATGGACTAAAGCATCCATGACATGCAGAGCTTAGAAAGCAGAACATCACATTTCAACTAGGTGCAGATGCTCTTAATTGCCTTTATAAAATTGAGTCTTTTTATTGCTAAAAGTACAGCGCTACTAGAGCTCCATCACTTGAGGAAGTTTGTCTGAGGAGATATTAATAATTTCTAAAAGCAAAATCAAAGCCACGCTCAGCTAATAACTAATTACTCAATACTCTTCCACGGAGAATTTCAGATGTGCATCTGCTCAGACTGCAACACAAAACGTATGCGCGGCTTCCAGGACAAACTCTGAAGCTGAGCAAGCAGCTCGCAGCTTTTATTTTCCCAACGCTGCTTCCGTTCACCCATCTGCCTGGAACGCAGCGGAGCGTTCAGCAGCTGAAGAGCCAGATATTTCCCCCCGGAGTCGGTGGAGACCAAAACAGCGTGTAAAGTGAAAATGAGATGGTGTAAACAGACAAGAGCATGCTAACGTGTTCACCATTTGTCAGAGTTAAGTTTACATCTTCTTGTGTTGCTACAACTGGGAAAAACTATAAATTTGATGCAGCATGTGAAAACCGAGGTAACGTGTTCCATGAATCTTAAACTTAAAGATGTCAAACTGTGTTCACTCTTTCAATTACTGTGTTTTAGTAACCATGCAAATAGGTAAAGACTCGTAGCATATTTGTGAATCATTAAACCTCTGATAAAAAAAATGGGGGGGGGGGTTGCAAGAAACTGTTTATAGATCACAAACCACACAGCTTTATGAGGGGAAAGTCGCCACACCCCTAGACACGTGTGGCTGTGCCTTCGGGGGAAGCCAAGAGGCTGGACAAGGATTTGGGGCAGAATAAGCTGCTCAACAAGCTACATTTTTTTCAAGCACAGTTGCACTGCAGACAGTGAAGTTAAGATAATAAACACTGGAAATACTGGAAGGTCCAGCTGCTCTCAATGGTGTCATTGGTTATTTTGGTGCACAGCCCGGATTCTCATTCTCCGTCTTTCGCTGGCTTTTCCTGTGCTGCATCACAAATGTAGGTTTAATAAAATAGCATTAGCTAGCACATTTTGTTGTCACCTGTTTCTTGATAGTGAGCCTTTTATAACAGATTTGATCCCATAGATAGTGCTTTATGGAGAGGAGGTCGGGGCTTCTCTACTTAGGCTGCTGCCCCCGTGATGGAAGAAGATGGATGGATGGATATAGTGCTTTATTCTTTCTGTGGTACTCCACAGTTCAGGTAAACTGCCTCCAGTTCAGCGTAGAGGTCAACTACTTATGATTAGCCAGTAATTTATCTACATTTTGCAATAACTTACCAGTAGCTCAACTGTATTCATATTCCCATAGTGATTAAAGCAGATCATTTACTTTTTTGCAGTTTTTTGTGTAGCTATAACCACTGCAACTATAAACTAAATTAAGGCACAGAGTTTGAATCATATTTTGTTAAAGCCAAACTTCTATATCTCAGGTGTCAATTATTAATGTATTTGATCACTTACTGTGCATGCAGCTGAACACGTTCTTTAACAGATTTTTCAGCTCCACTGTCTCAAGGACAGACAGAAAATCTTTACCACCTCATACCACAACATCTGCATCCTTTTAGCCTTAAGTTCCTTATTGCTGCTGTAAAGTATTTCTTCTTATTACTATTATTGGCATTTAAAGAACAAATGTTGAAGGAAGTTTTTGCATGCTGCATTAACACCACCTTGGACCCCAGTTTTAGAAAGGTAGCTGGGCGCAGCATACGAAAGCAAAGGTAACACTTCCTTCACTTTTCTCAATAATAATGTGGGGGTTTGTGCACTACCACTGAAGAAATTGGTTATTAGTTTTGCTTTAAATTAATTAAGTGGGATTTTTGTTGTGAGTTTTTGTGCATTACATTTGAGGTTTTTTTTTAAAGTCCTTTTTGTGAACAAATGCAAGAACCAAGGTGCTGTCTGTGCTTCTGAGCCAGCAACACTCAAAAACTGGCTTCACTAGGGGAGCGTTTTTCATGCATTCAGTTAAATGAACAACATGTGATTGGATCACAGTGTCATGAAACTCCTGAAGCAGGATGGTATGATATGCTCCTTACTCATTGCTCTAATGACTATAATGAAACAGCAGAAGTTTTTCCTATTGGGCATTAAGGTATTGTGCCTGTTGGAGAGGGATTACAGCTGGATGGGTTTTCAGTAAAGACAGACATAGTAAACATTCAGCAAAGAATATAGCAATTAGCCTAAACAGCTCATTTACTTCTGAATAAGACGAGGTAGGCCTATTCATTATCGAGAACATTTTACGCCTGTTGAGCATCACAGTCAAAACAGAGAACGGCCTAATGGCGGCAGTAAACTAGGCATTGTTTTTAACCAGTAACAATTATTTCACCCTAATAAACAAAGCAGCATTTATGTTTGAATACAAGAAGGGGGAAAAATTACACTGTGGAGTATACATGAGTGATCAGCAGGAATAGGCTTATCAGCTTTGAAAGCGTAGCGTAAAACAGCACAAAAGGCTCTACAGTTCCCACAGACACCCTCCTAATGGAGATATAATTAACTATTTAACTGCATATCCAAACTGGAGGAAATGAGAATTTACATTTTGAACTGGAACTTTAATCAAACCATCCAGCTGAATTACCGCCAACTTATGAGAGACTGCTTTCACTTTTTCTTAAGTTGCAGGATTTTTGCATCATCTTCTGTCCCATCAAGTCTTCCTTAAGAGTGTGCTTTTTGACACCATCCTCACCAAATACCCTCTACCCTTATTTAAACGAGTTTTTTTAATAAAATGTATAAATAATGCATTGCACTTGACACTTAAAAACTCTCATTAGATGTAGTAAAACAGGAGTTGTGCTGCTTTATATGATATAGTATGACAGCAGACCAAAATCCTCTTCCTTAGTGAAATAACTTTAACAAGGAGAAAAGCATTTGCAGAGCAGCAACCAATAAAACTCACAATTTTGGATTATTAATACTATCAAACTACACACAGATATATTTCCCAGTGTGGTTTTAATTTCTGTCCTTTAAAGTCTGAGCACAGTTTTTTCTGGATAAATAACCTTTATGGTAAATTTATGCCTCCTGCGTATTCTCACACAGCATACATACAAATTACAGCACGAGTGGTGGCATCATTTTTAAAAAATCTGTTTTTGGAAAGCCAGTCTCAGTCAGCCAGTCAGATATTCCCCACTCCAGCTCTTATGGCTGTCACACAGATTAACTAGATGAGGACATACCTTGCCTGGTAAAGAATTTGTTATACAAATCCCAGGATCCAGATCGTGATCTGGATCACCACAAAAAGGTAACCAATTGTTTTTTGTACCACCCCCAACAACTCCAGATATTTTCACTCATATCTGTTCCTGCTGATAGACAAGCAGACCAGCATAACCAAAAACATAACCTCCCTTAAACTATTGGTGGGCGAGGTAAAAATCGGACAGCAACCTTCTTGAGACTAGGAAAAATCAGTGGTTGTCCAGAGATTGCATTGAATTTTTTCACTTTCTGCAACTGATTGCAAGTACTTTCAGTGATCAGCCGGTTGCCCAGAGGTTGTGCACGCAACACCCTCGACCTCTGGACTACCGCTTTCGATCAAAAGGCAATACTGTATGTCTCCAAACAATCAGGCAATCACAGTCCAACTTTGACTGTAATCACTCTCAGACAGAGTAGCGAGGGTCTGTATGCTGGTGTGATCTGGTTACTTTTTGCTCTGTTATTGCAGACTGCATGTAACAATCTTGCCAACTTGAGCCCATTCAGTTGCAAAGTCTGATAGCCAAGGTTATTATCGTTAACGAAAATTAACGAAATAACAAAAACTGAAATTGAAAAAACATTTTCATTAACTGAAAAAAATAAAAACAATAATTAAAAGGAAAAAACTAACTAACTAAAACCACATAGTGGGTTTACAAAACTAACTAAAACAAACTGAAATTATAGATAAAATGACCTTCATTTTCATTATTTTATTTAAAAGCCTTGTGGATTGATAGGAAATAATTTTTTTCTCACTCTAGTAGTTTAAACTAGGAACGCTGCAACTGTGTGTGTGCGTGTGCTTGTGCCTGTGCGTGCACCGCGCTAGTCCAAAAAGTAATGGCAGCAGTCTGCAGAGAAAGCAGCAGAGTCCCCTGTGGAGTTTCTTTTGAGTACCATAGCGAGACAGATAGAAGTGTCTAATTGTGGATGATGGAAAAAATGTGCGGAACACTTCTCAAGCGGAGAAAAAACACCAACATCAAAGTCCACCTGAGAAGCGTGCATAAGGCAGCACCCAAAGAGGGAAAAAGTCTCAGCCAGCACCACATATAAAACACCTGCACACGACCGCAAGGTAATTAACGCACATAATCCAGCTATACAAGCATGGATGAAGACATAAATGCGGGGTTGTGTACAGAGGTGCCGTAAAGACCCAGCGCTGAAGTCTGATTAGCGGGTCTCTAATCAAGCTAGCTCCAAAACAGAAGCAGCTTCATGTGGTGGATAACATCAGGATGCAGCTGGATTTGAGCTGTGACTCCTTCAAAAAGTTCAGTTTGTTTTTGTCAAACATTTGCTGCGTTCTGATGTCACATACCACATGTAGGTGTTGTTGATCTCCTGCACTGATGCTGAAGTTTATTGTAGAGTTTATTGGGTTTTGGAGTTCATGTTTTTCTTTATGTTTCTCCCTGTTGATGACACACATTTAGCACATAATGCTGCTGTCTTGTGAAGGTGGCTGTTGAATACAATTTTTTAAACGGTATCTTTTGTCGAGTTTTTATTACACAATAGTCACTCTAGCATCTTGAATCTTGCACCTGACAACATATAAAAAACTAATACTAAATTAAAACTAACAAAAACTAAACTAAAACTGAGTATTAAATTAAAAATAAAAACTAATAAAAACGAGTAAAACCACTCTGAAAACTAACTAAAACTAACTGAATTAGAGAAAAAAAGTAAAAACAAACTAAAACTAAACTATAATGTAAAATCCAAAACTATTATAACCCTGCTGACAACACGCTGACTCCATCTTATCAATGTATTTTCGCTGTGTTTTTTTTTTCAGGATAAATCACTGCAACTGTTTCAAAGGCAGCGCGATAGCAAGCACATGGTCGCAATAATCTAGTTTTTGTCTTCAACCACTGTTTTCCCTGCTGTGACTGCAGCACTGTAGAGCAGAGATTTGGCTTTTAGGGAGTATGAGTCAAAAATACGTGTCACAGTATTGGCACTAGAGATTTCCTCTTTCTATTTGACATTACTTAGGCGGTTTGTTTCTCCCTTATAATCTCTCTGGTTTTGCAACCTGAAATAATGATAATGGCTTTTATTAGCTCTATATCTAACTAGTTGTATGGCTCTTCCACATGCTACTGAGGCCCCTGTTTGGTAAATTGCTAAATTGCAAATATGCCTCATTTCTTCAGACTTCCATCATCCAGTCCAATAAACGACACCAAACAAGAGTCAATAGCGAAATAAGCTGTTTGGGATTGGCAGAGAAGATTAGGCAAGTTTTTTATGTACGCAAACCCACATACTCAACTCTGCTGCTCAACCCACAAATGCATTTTGCTTACAAATATGGCACCATTGAAGGGGAAATAAACCAGCTTTCCAACAATATAAGATTTTTTGCGTTACAAGCAAGAAATAATCAACCAAACACAAATTTCCTTACTTTTTGTGCGAAGTTTATATTTTTAACATAATTTTTAACATTAGTTAAGAAGCAGCTTTCAGGACAACATGTATATTTTCACTCCTGACTCATTACTCACTGATATATTTGGTCACCACACCCTCTTGTCACATTTTAACTCACTGCGTAGCCAATTAGTGTAATTTCCCATCATGCCGGGTACCAGTGCAAAATACAATTATTCCAGATGAGGAGAAACAGAAACCAACAAAAAGCTGCATAAAGAGGCAGGTAAGGTGGTAGTTGATAATTTCATGACTTCCAACAAGAAGAGAGATGTCTGCCTTACATCATTTTTTTTCCCCCTTATGTGTCACTTTTTAGTTAGGTTTAGGGTCCTGATTAATGACTCAAAGCAATAGATGAGCAGGAGGCCAAAACCACTTTTGTACCAGGCTGTAAACATGCTTTTTGATACTATAAAGTGTTCAAATGCAAACCTTACCAAAATCCAAACAGGTAAAAGGAAAAGAAGAATCACCCTGCATAGCGTTGTCATGAAAGGGGAAATTAACTGTTGAGATCAATTTTTTTTTTCGCACCAGGCTGAAAACATGTCAATTTAATCTGTGAAGATGGTAGTCTACAGGGATTGAGTCACTTCTGGAGCCAGCCTAAAGGGGTGTCTGGAGAAACTACCATTTTTTTGCACTTTACGTTGGCTTGATGTTTCAGCCCCAGAGGTTACTGCTTGGCTTGTGATGAGTTGAGAGATCCAGTGGTTTGATGTTACATAACATTTTGAGTGATGTTGCTGAAATATGAACGGCCTCAAATCTAGATCAAAGTAAAAACAGGACAGAGCTGCTAATGTTAGCCTGTACTATAATAGCTCTGATGGTCAAATCCAGGAGCAGCTGCTATGTGACGTCAGTTTTTTCAGCGTGACCTCTACCCCCTGAAAATGGCGTTAGCTACCAAGATGCTACTTGGTTTGAAGCGTAAAGCTAGGTTAGGTTTTTACTGCAGGAAGTAAGCTGTTATAATATAAGTTTAGCACCTTACATTATAACAAAAACACTCAGCTGAATCCTTTCTTTCTCCAGTGCTCTAGTGTTTTTGAATCATTAAGCTTGTTGTGATCAAACACAGTGCAGGTCGGGGTCATAAAGCGGCCTTACAAGTCGAGATTTGTGCCTTTCCATTCTCATCCTGCCGTACAGCTCAGTGAGTGATGTGGAGTGGGCTGCAGCCAGAGATGTTGCAATATGCTCCCGGCTCACGTTAAATTAATGTAGCTGCACTTTCCCGCTCTGATCCACACAATCTTTTTTTTTCCTCCTACCACCAGTGAATTTCATCCAAGAGTCAAGTTTAATTTTACCTTGAGGCAAACGCAGCAGCAGCAGCAGGTCAGAAATTTTCAGTTTATGTGTGTGTGTGTGTGTGTGTGTGTGTGTGCCAGAGAAAAAGAGAGAGATATACTCACGACTTCTGTGGTGCAGTTGGTGGTTTAGCAGCAGGCTTGTTAGCTGATACAGTACATCGCTCTGCAACACAACAGAGGACATTCAATCACTGTATCACAGTTTTGCATGTGTCAAGACTTGTGTCTGTGTGTGTTGATTAGTGTTTGACAGGAAGCCAAACTCACATCACTGTAGACTCGTAGTACTGTCACACTGGAAAATATGACACTCTGTTCCAGTGTGTGTGTGTGTGTGTGTGTGTGTGTGTGTGTGTTTTCTTTGCTTTGCTAACAGGATTTGGGGTAAAACAGTATGTAAATGTCCTTTTGCAATAAAAGTCAAACTGAGACACACTGACAAAAACTTGAAGAGATTATTTATTTTCCAAGTGGATATACAGAAGAGTTTGTGAACAGAATCCTTTTGCTGTATTTCATATTCCAGTCAGCCGTATTTCTTCTTTTCTTACACAGAGAGGTAAAACCTGCCAGTGGGGAAATGCTTCAGCTTTATATACAGCACAAATAACTCAAAACACTACAAGCTGGATTTAACAAAGAGCAACAACCTTAGAAAAGCTTTTCATGATCGGATCAACCCCGGGAGTCAGAACTACGCTGAGTTCTACATACAGTCATGTGAAAAAGAAAGTTTTCGCAGGACTCTATTCAATCCTGTGAATAACTAAGCGCATGCCACGATTCAGCAGCTCGTAGAACCACCTTTTGCAGCTGAAGTAATCGTTTGTCGTTGTGGAGGAATTTTGGTCCGCTCTTCTTTACAGCGTTGTTTCAGTTCATTGAGGTTTGTGGGTATTCATTCATGCACAGCTCTCTTAAGGTCCCACCACAGCAGGCTGAGGTCTGGACTTTGAGCCACTGAGAATCAAATCTAATCTAGTAGAGTCTAAGAATAAAAATATGGAGCTGGAAATAAGCAAGGTCCATTTTAATGTTTCTTTAAGCTGCTTTGCTGCTGATTTCGCAGATACGGAGAAACACAAATGGTCTCAGCAGCTCTCTGTATCAACCTAAAAGGAATAGTTTGTAAAAATTTATTGCACTGTCCATTTAACAGCCCAAGTCACTTAATTAATCAAAATAACGCAAGAAAAATCAGCAAATACACACAGTTAAAAAGCTAGAACTAAAAAAATTTGATACTTTTCAGAGTGTTTCAGCCGAACTTCTATATTTATTCTACAGCAGAGTATTCCGGTTTTGTTAAGTGCACCCTGTGCTTTGAGTGGATTTATACAAAAACTGAAAAAAAAAGAAATCTTCTGTCTGGGTGAACTGTCTAGAATTCAGTGTATATAAACTGCCCATGTAAGCTCAGGTGAAAGGACCTTTCCTGTGGGAAAGTGTTCTCAGTGCTCTTCGCCTAGCTTTGCCGAGGCTACGTAAACGGTTTATAATGTAATAACCAACCACTGCAGCGTAGATGCAACCAGGCACCACCAAGAGGCAACTCATTTTCTTATTTTTCACAAAAACATTGTGGCAAATCAGATTTTCTTCTCATCCTGATATGTTCAAAAACGTTGAATGCAGTGGATGGCTAGCTAGAGTCGTGTATGGATTTGAGTCTCCCAGGCAATTTGAAAGGAAAACTGATGTGGAATGTTGTTCTGTGGCAGTGGATCTTTATTGGGTATAGTGGTATGGGGTATTGCTTAATTCTGATGAACTAATTTACTAATGAACTCTTCTTGCTTTTAGAGGTGTCTCAACCGCTGAAAAACACGCACAAACACAAACACAAGGGCCAAGAGGAGGCCTGTGTTTTTGGTGATTCTCAAGAAGCAACACTGAAATTGAAAACTGTATTTAAGGCATTTTCCCAACATCACTGCCACAAACCAGACGTGTTATCTGTGTGTACACAGTATGTGTATTAGGTCTTAGGACTGATGCCTATTTAAACCTGGTACTGATATGCAATCTGCATCTGGATACATTGTCTACATAATCACATCTGATCTATGGGTGCCTGCATTAACACCTTGTATTAATTAGTGTCTCATTATCTCAAATCTGCCTGGAATATGATCAGATCTAGGTATGTAAATGAGTTAGGCCGGGCTGGCTGACTTGTCAACAATACAGAACATATCTTGTCAAAGGAAGCAAGGCCAGATAACTTTTTGCAACCTCCACCAAAAGGTTTTTGGATATCTAAATATTAATTGTAGTTGATGCCTACATTCATGAGCTGAAAGAAGCCTTATTACCTCCCTTGCCCCTCACTTGAAGGCCTTTTTTTATCTGACTGGTTGCCCCTTATAAAATGAATGATTGAGCAGCAGGTGGGGGGGGGTTCCTGTTTTCTTAGCTAGAGCGGTGCCTAAGATGACCATATAAGGATATCCTGTCCTACTGAGATAATACAGAACCAAGAGTAGGAAAAAAACTACCAGACACAGAGCATTTAAAGCAGTCTCACAATCTTTTGATTCAAAGGGACTATTTGCTGACCTCATTATTTGAAGCTTTGCCATGCTTGATATCTAATGTCATAACTGTATTTATATGACAGGAAACCATAATAGTCCCCCCTGAAACTGCTTCTGTATGAATACATTTTCAAGAAAAAACTGCTGTTCAATGGTATGCATGAAATAATATACACTGTGACAGAACCTTTTATGTGCATTGCCCTTCTCTAATGTGATGCTGTCAGTTCAAACACAAGCCCCCGATTATCTGTCTGCGCTCCACTCACCACTTAATCATGTTTGTTTGATTACTTGCTTAGATGAACCCAGAAAGATAAAAGCAAAGGTTTTCCCGACAAACTCCTGTGGCTATGATTTCATTTCAACGTCAGCTGCTTTCTCACATTTCTCCTGGGCGGTGTTGCCTTTAATGGCCTCGGCTGCATTAATTATCACAGAGCTTATACGTGCGTGTTTACGCTGGGAAACTTACTCTGGGTGTTGTAGCCTGAGGTCACATGCTGCGACTCCTGGAGAGAAGGAGAGAAGGAAAGAGAAAGCCAGAGGGAGATGAGTTGAATGAATAAACCAACAGATGTCATTATTGATTTCACAGCAATATGAGGATGCCATTACACACAATTCAGAGCTTCTCATCTCCCCGCGTCGACGCTCCACCTCATTCTTAAAACTCACTGTGACGCAGGATTAGTGTGACGCTGGAGGCTGAAAGCGCCACAACAGTCCTTCCTGATTCATTAACTACTCGGCCAGATTTACTGCCTCTGTGTTTACGTTCCTATTTCACCTGACATCAACACCAATGAGGCGCTTCGCTTATTAAAGGTAATTTATAAAAGCAGAAGGCAGCGGGGGAAAAAAAACAAAAAACACCCCCTGCTGCTTCAGTCAGAATTGTTATTGCCATCTCTGAGATAAATGTTCAATACAGCATTGCTGGTTCTTTTAATGTGACAAATATTCCCACTATTTACATTACAGGGCGCCATAAATCTTCCTTTTTTTGTAACAGCAGGTGAAACTTTGAACATCTATCTTCTGAGCTCGTCAGTCTGCTTTTATTGTGCCTGTTTCTGAACTTAACTTCTCACAGGTTAGATAAACAGTGTGGGTGAGCGCACACAGTCATTTTCCTGAAACCTCTGGTGATGACATTTCTGTAAATGACGTTTATTTCCTTAAATCTTCACTGTTCCTGTTAAATACCCACTTAGTCTTCTTGTTTTTAATGAATCATTAAACGATTAAATGGAAAAGCTTTTATAAACCTGAAGTGGGTTGACTACGGTTGTTTTTTAAAAGGAGTCAGGTACAACTTTCTAATAAGACATGCAGGCCTTTAAACTTTACAGCGGCTTCAGTCTCACTGCAAAAGCCCTTTCTTCCAATAGAACTGGAAGTGCTCATGCTATGCAGATCTTCAAATTTTCTCTTTATTCGATGCATGAATTTGTTCTGGTGATTATGGGCTGTCTTGACCTGTGAGCGAGGTCACAGAACTGGTGAGTCAAAAACAGAGGACGCTGTTGGTTTTTATTGTTGCTGTCCTGTCAGAGCATAACCTGCTCAACAAAGGGAGGAAGACCACGCTGAGTCAGTGGTAGAAATTAGTCCTCTCAATAAAGTACTGACCTTTGAGTCCCGTTACTGACTGAGCTAACAAATGTGTTAACTGACAGTAAGAACAGACCGTAATAGCCAAGTCATTGTTGAGTGAATCGATTTGCATTAAGCCCCCAGTAAGTTTTTTTAAAACCTCTGAAATCTGCCTGGATTACTGACATTACTTTATTTTCATTTACTTTCTTCCATTTAATTGTTTTGGCTTTTTAAGCCGCCTAATTTTATTTGACATTGCTTTATGTTATTCACTGATTATTGACCCGACCTGTTGGTGAGTGGTTCCTGAAGGTTGCTGGCTATTGCTGATTGAAATCAGTCACAAGGAGGGTGCTGGCTTTGGTCACTAGAAAATTGATGTGGTCACCCATTTTATATGCGGTGGCTCGTGAATAGCACCGGAGAACAAAGTTAATGTCAAATTGAGGCCACGTCCGCTGTCGCTGGACACTGTTTCTGACAATTTCTTGATTTTTGCAACCTGGCACGTTGTGCTGGGTTAAAGACACGAGTGTATGATCGTGTCAGTTTTTAATGGTATATCAGTACAGAAACTCAGAGATTCACAGATTATACAAAGGGAGATGCTCCAACAGTTTGAAAAGATGAGACTTTGTGGAAAAAAACATTGAAAAACACTCGGGTATGTCTTTGTTTCTGGTCCTTCTTTATCAGGCGGTATGTGGCGGTATTGTCTGAGTACCGACACCTACAGTATCATTCAGGAGAATACTGCAGTGGCTGCCTGCTCCTTAAAGGCAAGCATAAATAGAAGTGGGTTTGTGATGAAGGCAGCACACGAGGCGATCAATGCTCAGAAGGAACAACGTTTAAGGCGAATGGCTTCTGGTTTGCATCACACTCTTTCACTACCGCTTAGCGAGTGTTTGTAGACAGCATCTTCCATGCAAAATGCAGTAATCTGCTAGCGGCCACAGCAATCACTAGGAGGTTTTCAGGGCAGCACTGTATACCTCTTTGCACTTTGACTGACCATTTTCTAGCCCTGCATGACCGGGGTTTTAGCAATCAATTTCACAGCAACTGCCAACCACCACTCACAAACAGTTGGGGAAAACTCATGTTTCCCTTGTATCCAGTGATTGCTAGGCAGTTGGTAAATGGTTGCCAACCAGTCTCTAGACTGGGGCCTAAATGGGAGGGTTGCATCCTGCATAAAAACTGTGCCAATTCAAACATGTACATCCATCTCCTTGGCAAGTAAGGGGGCATTTTACATTTTATTTTATTTGTTCTGTTTAATTGCATTTTATGCCATCTTATCAGTAAAGCACTTGGAATAGCACTAATCTGCATGAAAGGAGCTACACAAATAAAGTCTGATTGATTTGCAGATGGATAACATGGAGTTCCCCTTCTTCCAACAAGGTTATTACCAAATTCAGCAAATGCTTTATAACTGATCTGAGGAATCGGCAGATGATTTTAAACATGAATACATCCAATCCAATGCAAATAGTTACATCTATAGTGCCTGTTTAAATTTTCCTACCTTGGTGAATCGAGCATGCAGTATTTAACACAGTAATTTCATTGGCTGTCATTTGTGCCACTGTGCAGAATGAGTCAACGGTAATGTGATTCTATCACAGCAATCACCGCCGCAGTAAATTTGTGAATCAGAGCTAATGAGCAGACTGAAGATTTTCAGTGGCAGACTGCAGTTAGTGTCACTGTGCCCCACCAATAAGTGTCACAGTATAAGTAAAGGGTTTTTCCGATTGTGTCACATCTTTTTCCACTACTCGCTGACTCATGCTCTAAGGTGTAAATGATCAAGGCCTAAGAACATGATAGCATTTAAAGAAGCATGCATCAGCAGGCTTGTAATTCATTTAGTGATTAAAGGTTTTAGATGTGGTAGAAAGAAAAGGTATACTAACCTTGTTTGGGATGGGAAACTTGGTCTGATCAGCTTTCCCGGGAGTGTGTATGGCTGTTAGTGGAGGAGGCCAGGAATGGGTCATCTCCTGAACACACAAACACACATTTTTATTTTAAATGAATATTGATAAGCACTATAAGGATGTCTGTCATTACAGCCAACTAAACACAGGACACAAAATAAATGTATGTTTGCACTTGTGCTGCATGTACCTGGTGAATAATCATGATGACTAAAGTTTAGCAAATTGGAGCAAAGGGGTTTGCTTATGCAACATCTTTGGTGCAGAGGAGTGGAGTCAGCATCCAGTCAAGGTTGTGCTGCACCAGCACCCATCGGGATGGACTTTAGCTTAAGTTTTAGTATAAACTGGAAGGTACTTCGGGAGTTAGTGACCCACCAGGGATCAGTGCACTGAGAGTAAAGTAAGTGCAGAGTTGTTGAATTACCGAAATAAAAGCTGACTCCAGTCGGC
The DNA here is from genome assembly GCA_024447675.2 of Pterophyllum scalare. Lineage (NCBI taxonomy): Eukaryota > Metazoa > Chordata > Actinopteri > Cichliformes > Cichlidae > Pterophyllum > Pterophyllum scalare. Next base: position 2,749 of record JAMQGT020003622.1, on the reverse strand, counting down.
CGCATTTCAACTGAGCCGCACGGCAGCAGCAGAAGCAGAAGCATCCCCTTTCAATTATTCTAATCACGCAGTCTTTTCAGCTGAATTCCAATCTCAGTGTGTAGAAGCATCAATTAGTTAACAAGATAAGCATATGCGTGTGTGTGTGTATGTGTGTGTGTTGTAGCTTTTTAATCTGTCAGGTACTGGCTGTATTTATTTCTCACAAACACTGGAATTGAGGTGCACATATTGAGAAAATATGCTCACAAAGTAAAGGGATTATATGGAAAATTACCAGGTAGTGTTTCTTAGTAACTTAGTAACTAGCATCACCTAAAAGCTGAATTCTTTGTAAATAGGATTTTAATGACTATTAACTTCTTTATCTGCAGTGTGTATACCTGAGTTACACATTAATGACGATAATTGATTATGAGTCAGTGTGTATGCGTTTTCCCTCTTTACAATCATAATGCACTTGGCCTGACGACATATGGTGTGTTGCTAGGTAACTGCTCTCTGACATCATTAACATCATTGAGTCCATCCTTGAAGAGCTCCTGTGCTTTCACAGACAGGACGCCTGACTCCTCCTGAATCTGCGTTTATACGCGTCTGTCTGCAATACTACAGCCCCTGCACACCAGTAACTCAGACTGTCGTGCTTAAACACAAACGGTTTCCCAGTTATTATCAGTCAGTCGTGTTCTCCATTATCTGCATCTATTACACCTCACAACAAATGTGCAAAATGCACATTTATCCACCAATGTCCACTGAAAACATGAGCAGATCTCGCTCTCGCTTGATTTTCTTCTAAAATACAGAAGCAACACAGGACATTCACTCTTGTTTTGGCTTTTTGAAACCAACATGTTACATGTATCACAGAGTTACAGTTATCTTAACTTTAAGGCAAGCTGTTGAAGCTAAGATTTGGTGGTGATTAATATTATTATTAGAGGGTTACCTATGCAACCACAACCTGGATGGGCCACTAGCAACCAACGCACTCTGCTAGTGGATGATCCATCAAAAATCTGATGTGGTTTCAGACAGTAATTTGCTAGTGCTAACACTACTCAGAAGAAGGGACAGTTTTATCTAATGAAGTCTGTCAAACCAAATTACATCAAATAACTTCATCAGCTAAGATTATGAACCATCATCAGATTTTTGCACTGTACAGTTAGGGCCATAGATTTTGGACAGTGACACGTTTTAAAATCAAACTATCAAGATGTGATTGAAGTGCAGACTTTCAGCTTTCTATATATAAATATGATTGTTTTTAATACTTGGCTAAAAATCCTTTGCGGTAAGTGACTGCCTGAAGTCTTGAAATCATGAACATCACCATGGTTTTCTCAGCTTTTCCTCCCTTGAGGTGCTCTGCCAGGCCTGTAGCATAGCCACCTTCAGATGCCAGTTGTTTGTGAATCTTTCTGCATTAAGTTGTGTCTTAAGTAGCTGAAAAGCATGCTCCATGTTTGACAGATAATGTGGTGTGCTTCAGATCATGAGCTGTTTCTCTCCTTATTTTTCACTTCCCATCATTGTGGTAGGCTACAAGTTAATCTTGTGTTCATCTTTCCAAATATTTTTTTCAGGAACTGTGCAGGCTCTATTAGATAAGTCTAATCTCACCTTCCTGTTCTTGAGTGTAACCAGTGGTTTGCAGCTTGTTGAAAATCTTCTGTATTTCTATTCATGAAGGCATCTCCTGATTGTGAACTTACACCTACCTCCTCGAGCGTTCTTGAATTGGTTAGAAGTTGTGAAGCTGTTTTTCTTTATCATGGGAATAATTCCACAATCATTCACTTTAGTTGTCCTTTTTGGCATTTCAGGCCTTGTGGTGTGCAGCTTTTTTGTTTTGTTTGTTTGTTTTAAATTTGGCCGCTCCTAAAGTTTTTCCCAACTCTCTAATAGGTTTATTTTGTCTCTTCAGCCTAATGATGACCTCCCTCACTTGCATCTTGGCATCTCTTTGGACATGACATTGAGAGTTCCAATGAAATATATAACAAATACAAATACCAAATATAGCCATCAGAATAAACTCTTATCTGCTACGAAATAATGAGTACAAGTCTTACTTGGCCATAAAAACTGTTTATCAGTCAATTCTCTAATTACTTTTGAGCCTCTGCAAACAGGGAATTATGTCTAAAAATGTATGTAATCCCTAAACGGTTAATGCTACATCTTTGTTAAGAATTAAAGCTCAAAATCTTCACTTGAATCACATCATGACTGTTTAATTTCAGATGTACTGTGGAGGTGTACAGAGGATAAATGACAAAGTGTCCAAGAACATATCTAATTGTAAGTTACAGCAAGATAGCTGGTCTACTTGCCTAGCATTATTGCTAGTGAAATCATATCTAAGTGGAAATGTTAGTTGGTTAGTTTGCCTAATTATTTCACCATCTAATTTGGCGATACTAACTTATGTAGATTTTAAGGTCAAATCCTATTGATCACAATCAATCATACAGTGTCACAAAGCAATGTCTACAGTATAATAATAACCAAATTAGGGGGTGTTTAGCCAGCTACCTGAAAGTTATCTTTGTTGCCATCATACTCATTAGCAGGTATACAGTATGCTGTCCTCTTGGTTGTACATGATGAAAGACATAAAATGCATGCTACAGTGCAATGTCTCATCAGTGTTTTGAACAATGCTAGCACACAGAGTGCGGATATCTATGCTAACTTTTAGCAACACAATACTTACTGCAGTTCACTTAATGCCAGTGGG
>JAMQGT020003621.1:60000-78505 GCA_024447675.2 Pterophyllum scalare | reverse complement strand
AAATCGGTTAGCTGGTTTAGCTCGTTCTGTATTTTATTTAATGACGTTATGGTCACTATAACTCACAACTCACAGATTTTTTTTAACAACTAATGCCTGACAAAACATTCAAAAAATATATTGTAAGCAGCTACTTATGGTCTACTTACCCAATGATAAATCACAATGGTTTACAATCAGGCTCAGTTTTTGGAGGTGAACTTGGAACAGGTGTACATCACTCATTCTCAACCTGGCGGAGGGATACATCAAGGATTCCCGACATAAAGCAATGACTGCACATTTATTGGGAGGAAACATACTTTTCCCTTTTCTCTAATTTTGCTTCAGTCTGAGGGGAAAGACACTCTTGGGTTAAACTATTCTTGACTCATGTTCACACCACCATCTACCACTGCGTTTCCACAGTGCCCACTGACCACAGAGAGCCACTCCAGCCAGTTTTGCTGCTCATCGACTTAGTAGACCGCTGTAACCCATAACACGTAACTGCTATGAGGTTTAAATGACAATAAAACACAATTAAATGGAAACAGGCGGCGGGATTAAAAACAATGATGATTCGGGATCAGTGCCTTCTGCTTGGCCATTTGGACTGACTTTAGATAATTTGGGATAGTAATTCCGTTTAAGTGCTCGAATGAGTGATGGACTAAGCACAGCAAGCGTGCAGAATTCAAGTCACGCCATCGTGTCTTCATTTGTAGTGAATGAAATTTAAACAGCCCACAGCATCTGTGCACCTTCTCAGGTTGTACTGCACTCTAATGGAGAAAATGAGTCACTGCATCAACTCGCCAGACAGAAAAAGCTTGCGTATAGCAAAGACAAATATTATAACCTCTATATACATTTGTTTTAAACTTGGAGGTGTGTACCATGCATAATTCACCCTTCAACACACTAAAAACAAAAAACGGTATTGAAACAATGTATGTAACACAAAACTGCGTCATATTACAACAATAGGCACATAAATTAAAGTTTGGCCACAAACAATCTGCAGACATCCCAAACTGAACACGTTTATTCATAAAATGGTAAAATATAGCACATATGTATAAAAATGTAGAAAATTGTACACAAAATATAACACTTGGCTTTTGTCTAATATAGTTATTGCTGCTATTATAGCTTTCTGTTGCTACAGTTGATATTCTTTTGCCAGCAAAAAAGTCAGAATGAAAGGTGACAGTTATAAAAAAAAAAAATACACACATAGAAGGCAACATCCATAAAGTTCATTAACATAAAAAGACAATTTTGTACAAAACATCTCATACATTCTAAAGAATAGCTCTATCAGTCAATGTTCATGCCCTTATTTCTAGTGTTAGTGTTGGGTTAAAAATAGACTATTTGTGCATCTTTTTTCTCATTTTTAGATGTCTTTGGTAAGTTGTACACTTCTTCCCCCATTCCTGCTAATGCAAACTTTACAGTGGCATTATTAATATTATGATATTCTGAAAAGTCATGTGAAATGCTTCAACATTTAATGTGGCTTTACTGATTATAGGCAAGGTCAGATGTGTTCTTAATGACTATTTTTAAAAAAAAAATACTGCAAAAATTCTTTAATGTCATCAAAAAGAGGTTCACGTTATTGGTCATAAGAGACGGACACACACAGTGCTGTAGTCAGTGCAAAGCCACAGTATAAAATTAGTTCTCTTAAAAAGCGCTGCAGCTTACTTCTGTATGATACAGCTCAAAAGTTGCACAAAAGTACCTCAGTGTACCAATAAAATGTAAATTCTACTACAGTGGTAGCAATTGTTTAAAAAAAAAAAAAACTCTTCTTGATGCCCTATCACGGATTAGTAACGCAACATTTTTCATGTAACTCCTCTTTGGAATTAGAGCCAAAGTGCAGCAGCACTGTACTATGAATGTGCCTCAGTATCTCAACAATTGGGCAACTATTAAAAATCAGTACAGCTGAATAGCCTGAACAGCTACCACCCTCAGCTGAGTCACGTATGAGTTGTAGGCAAGGTTAATTTTGAGTAAAGGCATATTTGAGTATATTAGACATATTGCCATGTAGTGGGGGGGGGGGATTGCAGATACACGTCATGTTCGAGCTTTGCTCATTGTATGAACCTTAGTTATAAACACAAATGAAGAAAATACATACACAGCTGCTTTAAGGAAAAATTACAGTAAACATGTGGAGTGCAAACTCTCTGTCTGGAAAGGCAATTACAACATACATGTAATGTGAACACTAAAGATTCAAACACATCCTGAGTGTCTCTGTGTGGTCACATGCAGGGAGATCGTGTACATGTGTGCGAATGTGTCTGCATCTATGCATATGTGGGAATACTGATATTGCTCTGGTACATACTGTGTTGTTCCTGACGAGGAAGAAATCCCTAGCAATGCAGATTAATATTTAGTCATACAGAAAAATTATTTCAGAATCACTAAAAGCATTTTTTTTTTCCTCTCAACTTTCCAACCATTTTACTATGACATCCGGCAGCATTAGCCTTCAAAAACCAAGCAATCTATTAAGACAGGGGATATTATCTAATGTCATATACATGGCACTGTATATAAACTTATTTACATGTATCCTTCTCTGCTCCATACATGACTAGAATGCCTCTTTAGAAAAAGTTCAGCATCATTCAGGCAAATAGCTCTGTGTCTAACAGATAGGCATACAAAAATACCAAGTACCAACTCAGCAGGAGAACAACACAGTGAGAGATGCTGATCAGGCACCTTTGGTTTTTAAGGTTTTTGGGTGGGGATTTGTAAAATTCTAGCCTGTGTGATGGGATCACAATAGTAGCTTGGTCTTGACAAAAAATTTTCTAGATAAGTACTCAAAAGATGCTCGCCAGCTCAAGATCCTGGTTTGAGAAAGTATAGAATATGCTGGGTTTACATATAAAGGCATACAGGTATAAAACAGCACAGGCCAGCATGTGATTGTTAGCCTCAATTTCTATTTAGCTGCCAAAGAGTTGTCTTCTAAGACAGTGTATTCAGGAATTTATTCTCCCAGCCAGTGAGGTTAGCATGGATGTCATGTCACCCACAGCCATGTTAGACAGGCCAGCCCCTGCAGCCAAGTTGACAGAAGTCTGGGGTGTGGTGAGACGGGATGAGGCCTGGGAGGAAGATCCTGGCTGACCTTGGATGTGATTGTTGACGTCGCTGAATGATGAAGAATCTGCATCATCGATAATGGAAGTGAAGTCTATGCGAGCATTGTCCAGGTCCAAGTTTTCTAGGGCATCTGAAATGGGGCCAGATTCAGGATAGTTAGCCAAAGGGGTGGACTTGTGCCACCTGCTGGGTCCAGACTGGACCCCATACCATGCTGCTGGTTAAGACAAGGCCCGTTCTGGGAGTCCATGTTTTTCTCCATACCGATGTTTATCTGACCCGAGTAGTATATGTTGTTGTTGTTGGAAGGAGAGAACATTTCATTTTGCGGATGCTGGACAGGAGGAAGCCGAACTCCTCGTCTGGGACTGGAAGTGGCGTGAACAGGGCTCAGATGTGGTGGGCTGCCAAGGTAGCCTCCTCCCACCTGTGACAGACTACTCTGGCGGCTAAGAGGTTTTCGGCCCTGAGGAGGTCTGGGTACTACCATTTCCTGGCTATAACATGAACCTTGGAGACCTGCCATCTGCTGGTCTTTAGGTGTTACTGAGCTTGGCACACGGCCGTGGGCCTGAGGACTCATGGCCAGGTTCTGGTTGGGATAAGGATAGGTCTGGCTGGAATAAAGGTTTTGGTTTTGGTGCTGTGGACTGTGCTGCATCATTGCTGTCTGACCACTCAGATCCATATTGTCAGAGAGGAGAAGGTTTTAATCCACTCTGCTGTTGTTGCTGCTCTTGCTGCTGTTCCCACATGAGTGCTTGCTGGGACTGAACGTAGTTTCTCACCATCATCTCTTTCACCTGCATCATTGGGGTTTCTGACCTTTGGCCATCAGCCAGCGCAGAGCCAGCACAGCCCAGGCTCAATCCATCTCCACTGGGGAAAGCGTTTTGGTTTGGCCCTTGAAAATCACACCTGGGGTTGTTAGAGTTCCTCATCATTACTTGGCCTGTTTGTTGTGGATAACCCTGTGTTTGCTGCAGAAGCATGCGTTGCTGATGCAGCTTAGCACTTTGACAGGCATCCCCAGCTCCCATCCCAGGGTGGAACTGCTGCTCAGGCTTGATTATGAGTTTGTGGGTCCCGTCAGAACTGTTGTAGAGGCCTGTTTGATTGTTGAAGTGAGCCTGTGTCTGTTGAGGGTGCAAGCTAGTTTCTGAATACTGCATAGCTTGCTGATTTTGAAGAGTATGACCAGAAGTTTGGACCTGGTTGTGGGTGTCATTCCAGGGACCTCCAGCATCACCACCTTGGCCTACACTAGGGTAATGGGGGCCAGAGGGACTGAGCTGGCAATTGCTCATACTGTACTCAGCTTGTTGGAGAAGTGCATTTGACATGCCCTCTGAATGAACAGGTCTTGGCTGGCCCATTGGATTTACACCAGCGCTGGAAGTGACATCCCCTCCCTGGCTCTGGTATTGCCGCTGCATGTAACCCCTGTCGGGGCAGCTCAGAGTATCATGCCTTGGGGACAGCTGAGTTGAAATGGGGCCTCCATCTACTCCTCCAAGGGTGTGACTGTGTTGGTGATATCCCATGAAGTTTCTCTCTCCAGGTGGTATTATCATAGAACGATCCCTGGTATCAGCAGGGGTGTGATGAGGCTCCATTCCTATAGCTTCCATCATTACATTCTCTGTAATGCTAGGAGGCCGGGGGGAATATATATGGCGGGTAAGACTGGTGTCAGAGCCACGGTGTTGCAGTGCATTCCTTCGGCCCATCATGGCTACATTATTAAGGCTATTGAAGCGCTTGGGAAGAGCTTGAGGATCAGCTGCGGCTCGAACTGGGTCACTGGCTCGCCTGTTGTTATTACCCGGAGCTTGGTGAGGGTAAATAACACCAGTACCATACTCTGTGTTGGCACTATGCCTACGAGGACCAACTTGCTGAAGGAAAGGAGGCAAAGGCTGGCCCTGGTACTCACTCAAAACAGCCCCTCTTCTGCCAGGAGCAACTGACTGCTCCATATTGGGTAAAGGAGTAGGTGGTGGTCCGCCAGTGGCTGCAGCGTATTTGGCCTTTAGGCTGTACTGCTGAGCAGGCGTTAAATTAGGAAGACCTGGCAACCCCCCTCCAGGACACGGGGCTCCCCTGCGATTGGTCTCAGGAGAGAGCGGGTCTCCCCCAGTCTGTTCTGGGCCTAGAAGGTGACATCCTCCCCCAGCTGTTGCTCCCAGTTGTGAGCCATCACTAGAGCGTCGGCTGGACAGGTAAGGAGACACCATAGAGGAACGACGGCTGACAGTGTAGGCTGAGCTTAGACTGCTGGTGCCACTTCCTCTCCTGTCATTAGTAGAGCTAGCAACCGTTCCCCCTCCAAGCTCGTGGCTGGACAGCTCCATAACACGTCGATTTGACAGAAGTGGAGAAGGTGCACACATTCCCATACTCTCTCCTGAACCTGAAAATAAACATCCAGGAGGAAATTGCTTAGAAATATTAAATTGTTACAAATTAAGAATTTTTTTTAAATGTTATTTTAATGTGTTCCAGTGAAAACATTACTGAACTGTTCATGTAATAAAAAACATATATTTAAGATCAGAAGCAGTAATTCTGTTTTTGCACATTGGTTTTACATCTAAAGCTGTTTAATGACAACATGTACCAGGTATTGCAGGAAGCTTGTTGCTGGCACAGCGTCCAGGAGGAGTCGGCCTGCGGATTTGCTTCAATTTGTCAATCTTTAGGTTCTCCAGCCTCTTCAGAGCCTGTGCTGACATTCCCATTGTTCCCGGCTCCCCTCCGCCTCCTCCACCTGCAACTCCATCTTCCAATGCTGTGAGGTCCTCCAGGCTGCCCGCTGCATTAGGGTTCATTTCCACACCGCTGTCATTGTTGTTGGTGCTCCCCAGTGGAGAACGTTCGCTACTGCAGGACGATTGACCACCAGGGCTTGGTTGGGATTTCTGAAAGATGTGAGAAACATGAGTTCTTTTTATAATGGACTAAAAAAAATTAACCAAGAAACTATGAAAGAGGTCCCTATTTTTTTCTGATGCATTGAAGTACTGTTATCTTATTCATTTAAATGATATAAGACAAACTCTATTCCTCACCAGAGAAGTCTCAGGAGCCAATAGTTTGCAGTCTTCTCTGCGCGTCTCCTCTTTGTCCAGCAGCAGCTCAGAGTTGGGACCTCCAGGGTTCATAACTGAACCAGGGGGACGAGGGCCAGTGTCGCCACGATGCTTCTTGGTGATGTGGGCCTCAGGGCCATGTACTGTCTTTACATGTTTACGAAGAGAACTTGGATCTGTGTATCGCTTCGTACAACCAGGGATTTTACATACATAAGGTTTCTGTAAAAGAGACAAGCATCTTAGCAATGTGCGTTCATTGCTTTATTGCTTTTCAGCGGTGAACACTACAGTACCTCGTTGGAATGAGTTCGGTTCTGGTGTTTAGCCCGGTCTGAAGCATTGGAGAAGGCTTTGTTGCAGCCTTCGTGTTCACACACATATGGTTTCTCCCCAGTGTGAGAGCGCAAGTGGGTCTTCAAATTCTCCAGGCGAGAATAGGCTTTATTACAGCCTTCAAACTGAAACAGCAAATATACATAGTTGTTTAATTAATGGTCTAACAGTTAAGTTGCAAAAAAATAATAATAATAAAAGAAAGAAATAATCAGAACCTTGGACAACAAGCCTATTGTCCAATACAAATGCAACATTCGAGCTATGGTACAGTAAAAGAAGTCTAAAAAGAAAGGGTTGCCAATCACCACTGAAAATAGGAAACGTGTCATGGTGGAACCCAGACGTACCTTTCAATTTTTGATATCTAGGTAAGGAAAGAGAAACAAGAACTAAGAGACAAAACAAAGACTTGTGCACTCACAGTGCACTTGTGCGGCTTCTCTCCTGTGTGTCTGCGCATGTGAACCACCAGCATGTACTGGGCTTTGAAAGGCCTCTGTTCTCGAGAGCATTCCTGCCAGTGACACACAAACTCCTTCTTCTCTCCGTGGATGTGCTCGTTGTTGATGTGCTGTAAACAGATAAACAAAAAGACTCACTATTATTGATAGACAGTAGGCAGTATCACCTTTTGGCAAAGTTTTTACAGGTGTTGAAGGTTTCTGTGTCCTTAATGGAGCTGGCAGATTTGAAGATGCTAAGATTGCTAAGTGACCAGGATGGACAGGATTAGAAATGAGTACATCACTGAGTAGTTTGGAGATAAAATAAGAGAGGGAAGACTGAGATGGTTTGGATATGTGCAGTGGAGGGATAGTGGATACACTGAACAAAGGATGCTGAAGATGGAGCTGACGAGCAGGAGGAAAAGAGTAATACCACAGAGAAGGTTCATGGTTGTGGTAAAGGAGGATGAGCAGAAGTTTGCTAGAAGGATGTTAGGAATGGGGTGAGATGGTAGCAGATGATCCCATGGTGACCCCTAAATGGAGCAGCCAAAAGATGAAGAGCCTTTCCTCTGAGTTTATCAAACATCCGCAACAGGTGGGTGTCTGCAATTAAGAAAGGCTACAGGCATATATGCACATGGCACCCTAGTGGTAACTTCATAAATTATTTTATAATGAATAAATATCCCCGATATGGAGGGCATGATAAGTGAGGATCTAACAGGCATCTCTTCAGCTGGATGAACTGATCCTATTTAAAGGATCAGTTCACCCAAATTACTGTTAAGCGATATCATATATAATACAAAGCTATCAAAAATCCTTTCTGAACCTCTCTTCAACTGGTATCTGAAAGCTGGCAGCCCTGTTTTTAGTCTTACATGAACTAGCTGGTCTTGTGTATCAAATTCCTTGTTGCAGCTCTCCCAGCGACAGTTGGTCTCATAGATTGCCTCTGGTTCAGGCTTCCCATCCTCCTTGTCCAAATCATCTCGGCCATCCAGAAGGCCCAGGAGGGGGTCCTGCTGACACATAAGTATAGAAATGTAAACAAATCCTCTAATTTATTTTGTGCATTTATCTAAAAGATACATTATGATCCATTAAATATATCATTTCACACACTGTTAATATGATGGTAGTAATTCAGCATCCACAGCTACAAAAACACACAGTGAAAAACTGGAAAGTATTTCAGCATTTATTTCACTTTGACATACGGCCATCATTACTGTACCTGAGTGCCAGTGGAAGAAGGACTAGCTACGTCTCCCTCTGACCTCTCCTCCAGGCTCTTCACGTTCATGCCATCGATCACACCTCCAAGCCCTGGCTCTGTCTTCAGCTGCAAAGCAATACTTTCATAATATAGCCTGTGTCTTTCTCTTGATTTATAACAATGCATTTATAAAATTCACATTCATTCTTACTGTCATTTGTCCACCTGAGCTTTCTCTTCCCACCTTCCATCTATTATCTCCCAGCTGTCAGAAACAGAGGGTTTGCTGGACTACTCTTTGTTAAGTGAATTAAAGAATTATCTCACATGTCCATGTTTGGGCGGCGCATGGAGCCGAGGATTATGGGGAGGTAAACGGGAAGCCTGGCAGGGGCCTGGGGTGTGTCCACCTAGAGGTGTTCCCCCACCTCCTCCGTACATAGAGCCTTGTTGTCTCGATTGGCAATTTATATTGCTGGAATAGCCCAGTGATGGACTGTGGAGCAAGAGACAAAAAACAAAAAAAATAAATAATTTGAGAACACAGACTGAGGAACTAATGAGATACTTCAATTAAATTAATAAAATCAACAGCCAATTTGCTGAAAGATGATGCGGTTCGAGTTTCAGTCTTATTGTATTTTTTGTCAATTCTTTTAAACAGAAAGAAAAGAAACACATTTCTTTGAACTTCATATAATTTGCTTTTCTCATTTGAAGCCACCCTGCTGAACCATGTGTCACCCTCTGGCGCAGTTTAAGGGACGTCATCACATCACACTTGGTGATAAATATTGGAGTGGGGATATGGCTAAATGAGAGGAGAGGGATTATCAACACAATTTAAGCATTAAAGCAAAACCTCAGCAACACCAGGGAATGCGCAGCAGATTACTTTCAAATACCTCAAAGTGGACCTTTATTTATTTATTTATCCATTTATCCATCTATTCAGCCATCTTCTTCACAGGGCTATTTACATATTTATTTGCAATGGTGGATGCTCATATTAAAGTTGACCAAATGATGTAGCAGATGGGAGCAGATATGCCTAATGTGATCATCTCAGGCACACTTTTCTGGCTATAAGCACAGGAGTCCCTCCCAGGTGCTCTTTAAACTTCATTTATGAGGAGCAGCCAATCAGAAGAAAGACGAGCGCTAAAGCAGCTTGTTTCAGACTGAGGATGAATAGAAGGGCAGCACTAAACCCCAGTGTAAGGTGAACAAGGACTATTTTGAAGTGTGAATTATTTAAAGCTACTTTAGTAAGGTCAAAGAAAAAAAATGTGGAGCTGGAAATGAGCATAATAAGTCCACTTTAAATATTAAACATTAAGTCTTTATCCATTGATGGAGGGTGTAAGGAACATAACAGTAACTTTCAAATCAATTTTTGATGATTAACATAAAATCAAGTGATGTCAGACCTCATTGCGCTCACAGAGAGATGGCCATAGGAGCTGGCACCATTGGGGTTACAGCGAGAGTTGACAAACGCCACTAGGGAGTTGGGTGAGGTCCGGATGACCGTTTGCAGGTCTACGCTGGCATCAGACAGAGGAGAGATGGACAGAGCTCTCTTTTTGCTCAACTTAAGCATGGAACGAGGTGTGGAGAACCTTGAGCCTGAAGGGGACGGAGGACAATTAGAGCAGGAGGGTTAAATTTCAGGATGCAAAATGTTTTGGATCTAAATTAAGACTCTGTGTGTTAGTGTCTCCTTACCATCCCCCGACCCAATCTGATCAGAGCCTGGTTGAACTTGGCAGAAATTGTGATGAGACATGATGTTGTTCTGGTTACAGTAGGGGGTGCTGTTGCCACCTGCAAAACATTACAGGCACACAGACACTTAGAAACATGCTACTCCACAGATCTAAATTAGAGACAGGCTCTATGGGTCGCTGGAGCTAACAGAGTCATAAAGAAGAAAGTGTGCACATGTTCAAAATCTCAGTAGCATATTAGGTTGACCTGCCGTCCTGTACATCTAAAAATGCTAACCATTTGAGCAAGAGGAGATATCTTGAGACTGGCCATATACTGCTTTTAGGTATAACGTCAGCAAGTCTTTTAAAATTTGTATTTTTCTGTAATGACACGTGTTCTTGTGGTTGTCTATTCTGGACATTTTTCTTTTTAGACTTTTAGATGTAATAGGTAACAGGTAAAGCGTTTTTAAAAAATACAGCAAAGTGAGCAACATGAGGTATAAATGGAAAAAAGGCACCAACACATCAGCAACAGCATTCACTACCATGGAGATATTTATCTCCATAGTAAATCCAGCCAACTGCTAGCTTTCAGTCTGTACATATTTTTTTTCTTTTCTTTGGTTGTTGTTGTTTCAGTCTCTCAGGTATCCTTAAGCCCAAACCAACAGCAGCTGTGAGGTTAATGGAGATGTAAAAGATACTCTGACTCACCCTCAGTGGCCGGCATGCCCCTGTGGCCCATTATACCGTGGGGTGGTGGGGCTTGAGGGTGCCTCATATATTGATCCAAGCAGGGGCCAATCCCCTGTCCTGGTCCTGATCCATGAGTCATGCCGGAAGTCATGGGATTATACATAGCGTGGCAGTCCTGGGGCTGGCCGTCGAGGAGCGGAGCACGCCGCAAGGACACATCACTGTAGGGAGACTGATCTGATGGGACTATGCTGCAAACGTCAGAGAAAAACAGTAAAAAAAAAAAAATGTAAATGAACATGTAAAATAGTCCATGCAAATACCTAGAAAGGGAACTGTGATAAGGAATATGATGGTTGGATATGATAATTATATCAGATAGCTGCAATTGTGATTTCTGAGTTGCAATACTGCTGAACATAGCATTCCTATCCCTTTAAACCCGAAGGAGATTATTTGGGCTCTAATGTATGTAAACAGATTGTATATTTAATGTAAAGAAACTGTAAAGGAAGGACTGAATATCTATTCAAACTCAGAAATCATAGAGGCCTGGATGGCATTTAGAATCATGTCCATTAAATAAACAGAGTCATCTAAACCAAAAGAAATAAATAAATGAAAGCAGGATGAAGGGATAAGATTGTGCTTATTGGAAAGTGTTCATATATCAAGTCTGTAACCAAAAGCATTAATTTCTCCCTGGAAAAAAGCATTGCCTAAAGAGTTGAACTACAAACACCCCCCCCCAACCTACAAATCTGCTTTCAGCTGTTGTGATGTCTAAATCTAACCACTAGATGGTACACAGCCCTTATTTTGGTCTACACTGTGGAAACTTACTCATCTGGGTTTTCCCCTACTACGCGAGAAACATGAAGCTTCATTGGAACTTTCCAGTCTTCATGAATTTCAATGGATTCTCTGACATTTCTTTACTCTCACTGGTTAGTTCACAATTGGTCTCTCCTGTTCTTTTCCTCTTTTCCTCCATCCCTCTCCCTCTAAAAGGGACAGACTGCATCTCTCTACCTTCTCCTAAATCGCCCTTTCAGTTCTTTAATTCTTTTACCACAACGTGTATTCCACACAGGAGCTTAATCTGTCCTCTCTAATCCACTCTGCTGGGTCCCCCCGAATTTACCTCCCTCCCATTCTTACTTTTCTCCCATTCACCCCTTCTGTTATACTTTTCTGTTTCTCTAGCTCTCTTTCTGTCTTTTCTTCCATTCTTCCCCTTCTCCTCTGTTTTTCTCGGTTTTGCCCAGCCACCTTTCTCTCCAACTCTCTCTGCTTCTCCCTCACTCTGGGTAACCTGAGTGGGGCGCGAGGCAGTCATGCAGAGCGCAGCGGGGCCTGGTCAGCCTGTAATTAGCAGCTGTCAGAGAGAGGCCGAGTCCACCCGCAACCTGGGTGGCATGAGAGATGGGAGGGAGGGAGGAAAAGGAGAGAGGCTGGATAGAGGAGGCGTGAGCGGCTGAGTTAGCACTGTGACAATTGTAGAAATATCTGAACTTCGGTGCCCCGGGAATATCTGTGCGATTAAAACAGGAACAATTTCTAAGCCTCTAAGATTACAATCATCTCTGCTTTCCAGGAGAGTTGCTGTGATTTCTTGTTAATAAAAAAAAAAAAAAAAAGTCAGATGACAAGACCTCTCAGATTTGGCTGCTCTGTAGCAAGATCAGAAAAAGAAACACAGAACTTTTAAAGAAACAGCTCTCATTATTTGAAATGAGAAAATTGCGCCATTCTTTGCATAAAAACTGGCAATAAATGTGACAATCCAGTCTGCAAGTCTAGTCCGCAGAACAAAAAGTACACCTACAAGCTTTACTTATTGTGGTTTTTGGGGGGAGTTGCATCCTGGAATCACTATAGTCTTTGCAAAAGTTTAATCAACACCCACACCTGACAACACTGTGCCATGGGTAGGAGAAGTTGCAGATCAGTGCTGAGCAGATAATCTAGCTCCGTTTGGCCAGACATTTTTAAATTGTAGATAAGCTAGTATCAGAATGTAAATAAACTGATAAATTACAAAACAGAAATATTAAAGCCGTTTTTGAAGTAAGCCAGTAACATTAGTTTATCTTCCAGGCTGCAGCACATACCTTCCATTCAGCATTGTGTGTGCATGTCGTGTGTGTGTATGTGTATAATAATAATGATGGCGATTACATTGTTATCAGATTTGCTGAAAATGTCGAGCTATTCTTTTAAGCTAATCTCACATAAAATAGCTGCAGCTGTTAAAATGGAGCTGGAGGACGTGGTGCACGCCAGCTGCCGTCTTACCCTCTGGAGGGCTGGCTGGGTGCTGTCTCATAGTAATACAGCCCCTGGTGTGGCTGCATGTCCACTGGCATTGGAGGTCTGAGTTCTAATGCTCCCCCTTACACCCTGGACCTGACAGAGAGAGAGAGAGAGAGGGAGAGACGAGGACACGGTTAGGATGAAGGGAAGGAAAGCCAAACAAACTCAACTCGACCAAACAAAACTGAACTCCACCAGAAAGAAAATCCAAATATACAAGAACAATTGCGGTTGAGAGAAAAAGGAAAAAAAAGAAAGAATACGTAGGATGTTAATAACAGGCCAAACCAAACTAAGCAAAACAGTTTGTGAACAAAATAAGCTTTCTAAAAAGCTTGAGTCATACTTATTTTAAACAGTCTGGGTTTAAAACACCAAATCCACTGCTAAAGTAAAAGTAGCACATTGAAGTGAAATGTTCTTAAGCAGCAAATGTAAAAGCACTCACAGCAATCTTAATTTCATAGCTACAGCTACTTGAGTACAAAGTTTGGCCTCAACATTTAATAGCAGGGCTTGTGTGATTAAAATGATGGGAAAAGAGCACTATTTTGACAGTGAGACACGAGAAATTATAAGAAATGGAAGCAACATCCATTACAGTTATGCTGACACAAAATCTTAACTTACACTTCACTCATGCTGCTCTTTAAAGTCTTGTGTTGACCCTGAGAATCTAAGGTTTTTGACATTGTACCCAGAAAGATTTAAAAAAAGTTCTCTATCATCTTAAAGAACTGACAAGGAACCCATGCGTGCCGTCTGCTTTGGAAAAGCCACGGTGCGCACATTTATACTGGGTGAAGCCACAGCCATACAAAGATGGAAATAAAACCTGCCTGCCATTCTGAGAAATTAGAGGTGTCACACCACAGTGGTATCATAAATAGGACTTCCAACCAGTTAGTCCTCCTTATATCAACTGTATAAAATATAGTACATTATGAAATACTTTAATGTCTGGTCATGTGATGGTATCAATGTGGCTAAACAGATTAGGCAAAAGCTGGTGACACAAACAGCAGAGTTGGCTGTAATCTCCTTTCTCTAAACACTATCGTACATGGCAAACACCCTGCAAAGCAGCGATGTGCATGAAAAGGCATGCAGAAGAAGAAAATCTGGGTTTTGCCTCAAAAAGCTTAAAGGACACAAGTTTAGTGATGTTAGCCAGGCAAACAGAGAAAAATGAAAGTGGAACAAAGCAGCCTTTTGTATGAGGCCACATATTGAGAGGGTATCCTTTCAGCAAGCGTATACGGGTAAGGTAATTCTAGCTGAGAGCGCTCAGGAGACAAGCACCTGCTCATTACATCCAGCCACATCAGTGCAGGTACTAATAGCTGGGACTGTAGGTTCTTACATGTTTACAAAAGGTAATTAGTATACTCACATCTGAACTACAACAAATGGAGAAAGGCCAAAAAAATTAAACTCTTATGCATCTGTCCATGGGGGTGTGTGTGTTTTTATTTGTATGTGCTCTGTGACAATACAAACATAAAAGCATGACTAATCTGACTTGGGATGCTGTGTCCAAATAGCACACTGCTTGGGTTAGTGTGACAAGTGTTCATACCCAAACTGGGGGGCGCTCCTGTCCTCTGCAGATCAAAGCTCTTTGGTTTCAGTCTAACAGGTTGCGTGGCCTGTTATGCAGTAGCACAAGTGTTAAAAGGGCAGTAGGGACCTATTTAAGCCCACAAACCACCAGGGGGGAGATCTGGTTTGCAAAGTTAGCAAGTGGGCACTCTAGGGGCAGTTGCATATATTCAGCACAGGCTTTGGATGACTGTATGATAATTAGCCGGAAGTGCTAAATAGAGATCTCGCCGAGCACCTCAGCTGTCCAGAACTCATAAATACGAAGAAGGGGGTCCCCCCAAACAGCCTGACACACACACACACACACACACACACACAAAAACAGACACACCTGTCAGTCTCACCAGAGGGATGCAGAATAATCCAGTGGCTGCCAAGCCTTCAGAGAATGGGTGTCACGGCGTGTAATGTGTACACTGAAGCAGTTTACGCTATAAGCCAGTAGCAGGTCTATATCAGAAACGTGTTTTGGAGAGTGTAAGTGTGCACGTATGTGTTCTGGCAAATGTGTTTGACGTGATAAATTGTGGTAGATCTCGGCATTAGACAACCTGCACATGTGCGACCTGGAATTTGTTGAAAAATATGCTTGCAAATGTTTGTCCAGGGAGTAATACAGCGAGTTCAGTGTACACACGCTGAACTGTCTTGTGTAATTAATTTCCATGGCACATAGTTCACTCTGGTGTTTAGAAAATGTCTGAGAAACCCTGTCTCATATAAGTTAGGTTTCCCTACAACATACACAAACAGTGTATGTGTTACAAATAGCAGGCACGGGAAACTGAAGTCTCCAAAATGACCCTATAGTTGAACAAACACCTCCACAAACCATCCATCTATCCATCCATTCTCTTCAGCTTATCCTGTTCAGGGTCGGGGGGGTGGGGGTGGGGGGGTGGAGCCTATCCCAGCTGACACAGGGCCAGAGGCAGGGTACACCCTGTGCAGGTCGCTAGCCTGTCGCAGGGTCAACACAGAGAGACCACTCACACTCACATTCACACCTATAGGCAATTTAGAGTGACCAATTAACCTAACCCCAGTAACTGCATGTCTTTGGACTGGGCGAGGAAACCAGAGTCCCTGGAGGAAACCCACGCAGACACGGGGAGAACATGCAAACTCCACACAGCGAAAGAGAGTTATTCTAACTGTGCGACAGTAGTGCTAACCACCACGCCACCGTGCTGCTCTACCAACCTGCTGATGGCTTTCATGTGGGAAAGTCATTTGAACCTTTACACTCAGCATCACAGAATGAAATGCACGCATACACAGCATCTGCATATCATACATGGATTTCATGATGATTTCATATGTGCGGTGCTGACACAGGTGTTGCGCTATTTCAGGTCGTATTTTGTGAGAAACTCTGAAGGAGTTTTCTAGCCAGTGTAATTTTGTGGTGCTGGGTTTGAGAGGGATAGGGCAGCAGCATATTAAAAACCCCAAGGCCATAAATCAAACGGCTAACTAAACAAATCTGCTCTACTGCGGCACAGCGAGCTGGGCAGGAACCAAGGAGCTGAGGATGAGGACAGGATGTCCAGCCACTTTCTACACCCAAAACCTCCACATTCAAACATTCAAGGTTCACTAACTCTGGATGTTACAATTATGACCGAGTCAGATGCTCATAACTATTCATTAAAATGAAAAGATATCAGTCTTCTATGTAAATGATTCTGTCTTACATATCTCCTCAATCATACCTTTTTTTTTGTGAGTTGCAAAGATCTTGTCCCTTCCCTTACAGAGTCCTCATATTCATGAGCAGACATCTGTTTACAGAGATTATTTCCTGCCTGACTAAACCAGATCGAGGATAGTCACTGAGTTGATGACCGAGAAGGGCAGCAGGGAGTTGCTTGCTGACTGACTGGGAACCGCGACGGAGCAAACTGGACTTTAACTGAGCAAACGGAGGTGAGATTAATAAAAGACAGGAAAGAGCGGAATGTGGTTAAATCATCATTTTAAAAAATGCATTTTGTATTTACACTGGTTATCTTTGTCTAATATTTAAATCTGTTTGATGGTCTGAATCATCCCATTTTGAAAAAAGAGAGGCTTTTTAACCTTACTTCTGCTCTAGTGACACTACACTATTTTTCCAAAGTGTGGCAAACCCATGAATGGCCTTGCTGCTGGATGGCATCGTTAATGGATATTAGACGATCTCACCTCAATTAATGAATAGTTTAATAACATCCCCAAGTAGTCTTGACTGTGGTGTAGCCTAATAAATTTCCATTCCAGCTTACCTACTTACTAACCAAACTAAAACAGCTTACCACCAATAAATAAAATATGGTTTTGTATCCTTTATTGGGCTATTACTCATTCACTGTCAGAAACCAAACTACTGCACTGTAAAGTCCCACAATTCAGCAAAAGCTGATACTAAGTAAAACAGCAGATGTGGCCCGCAGGCCTTCTGTGAAGGGAATAAAAAGGTTTCGAATTACTCTTTGCAGTCCTGTGAAAAACTAAGTACACCCTTACTGCTTCCATTCAATGAAATGCAATGTGAATGAAATGCGCTGATCATCAAAGAGTGATCACTTCTATAAAAGCAAACTTCCTGGCAGTTTGCTGCTCTTGAGCTCTAGCAGCAGGTGTGCGTTAACACAATGCCATGATCTTCCCAGGAGTGGACATGCCAGCAAATTCAGCCCAAAGTCAGACCATGCAATGCTCAAAGAAAGGCAAAACATCCAAGAGCTTCATCTCAGACTTTACAGGCCTCAGTTAGCATACTAAATGTTAAAGATCATGATAGTGGGCGCCGGTTTGAGCAGGCGACCATATGCATCAGGGTCAAACGCAGCAGCCTGGGTTCAAGGACCTATGCTGCATGTCTTAGTCATTAAACACCACCATAGTTTGGTGAAAACCAAATACAGCGTATGAGCACAACAGTGAAGCATAGTGGTGGAGGAGGGGTGATGATTTGGACTTGTTTTGCAGCCACTGAGTCGACCACAACCTCCTCTACAGCTTGGCCGAAACTTGGACAATGATCCCAAACGCACCAGTAGATTCACAACAGAATGGCTGAAAAAAGAAACAAATCAAGGTGTTGCAATGGCCCAGTCAAAGTCCAGACCTGACTGAAATGCTGTGGAGGGAGCCGTGCATAAATAAATGCCCCAAATCTCAATAAAAAGCAATATTGAGTGGGCCAGATTCGCCCAACAATGATGTGATTATTGCTGTCAAAGGTGCGTCTACAATTGCCAAATCATGGGGTGCACTTAATTTTTCACAGGACTTCGTTGAGTCCTGTGAAAGTATTTTACTGCCTACGTCTTTTCGCTGGAAAAAGCATTACTCGTTTAATTTAAACAATTTCACTGAAGCCATTTCCACACGTGCACCGCAGCCCTGAACTTTTTTCAGACTCACTCAACAGTGAGGATGCAACTGTCCAGTGCATTTGCATTGGAAATTAGCTGGTCTTTAACTGTGTTAAAAAGTCAGTGTTAAGGCAGCTAACATTCTAGGGCATTCACCACTAGCAAGTGGGTGTCAAGTGTGCTGCCTAGACAGTAGTAAAAACACATCTGATGAAAAATGTCTTGCTGTGTTCTACATGTGAGAAAGGCCAACTAAGGAAACTATCCCAAAGTTAATCTCCAGAAAGAGCGTCCACAGTTCCAGGTGTGACAACAGCTTAAGGGAAAAAAACAGGAACATACTAGTAGTACGTTTGTTGTAGGGATCTGACTGGACTGGACTCGAGGCTTTTTAGGGCTTTTACTGGTTATTTGTCCCATCAGATTCAGTTTTCAGGTGATAGTTTATGTTTGTGGGATACAAAGAGAAACATTGTTTAGTCTCTCACAGTCTGGCCATTTGTGACATTCCCATAAAGTGCTGATCCTCTTGCATCTGAGGAAATCTCCAGAGAGGACAGACATTTCCACAGGTCACTGGTCGTGT
>JAMQGT020003621.1:0-57500 GCA_024447675.2 Pterophyllum scalare | reverse complement strand
ACTTAGTTGTTGTCTGCAGCCATGTCGTGAGAGAAGAATCCTTTACTAGAGCAGCTCTGTAGTTAAATACAGTCAACACCATAACCCCAGTCTCAACCCCAGCGGTTCACACTTCACGTATCCCTGTACTGTAAACTACATGCTGGGGAATCCGTTGTGGTGATGTCTCACTGCTGGGCTCTCACCTTGCCGAAATGGCAGGAAACGTTGATCCCTTGTTGTTGCACAGTCAGAGTGACTGATGAAAGATATCAGGGCACTGGAGGGCTTGAGTGCAGCTACGCGGCACAACTAACAACACTAGAAGCATGAGGCAGATCAACCTCAGCAAAAAAAAATAAAAATTGTAGAAAACACAAAGAGTGAAGACTAGGTGCTAGCAGTAGCAGCTGCAGAAAAAAAAGAGCTATAAACATACTGTATAATGCAAGGTAATATCTTTGCTTAACAAACTGGCAATGAAAATATTTTGGTCCTGAAAGTCCTATCATTAACTTCCTTTACTGCCACATGAACAGCAGGTCTTAGCTGCACAGTCATGATTACTGTTTTATCACCTTTGTAACTATTGGCTTCATCAGTCGGTGACTTGATTGTGTTTGCTTTAGGATTAGGAGCGGTTCACCTCTCCTTGTATTCATTTGCCTGTACAAGCACTGTTTTCTACTGCTGGCAACTGAGTTTCACTTTCTCAGGAAAGCAGTTAGACTTCAATTTACGGATCTCAACCAAAAGAAATTGGTCAAGGTGACAGGTGTGATGCTGACAACACATGTTAAGGGTGCTTCCTTCAGCTTAAGCGCCCCCATGACTTGCTATTCCTTCACTCTTTCACTTCTTCTCTGTCCTCTCTCTCTCTAGGCCACCCACCCACCATGCTGCACATACCTGTGGTTTCCTGTACCCTGCTCCTCTCCTCCCTCTTCACTCTTTACCTCCAGCTTCTTTTCTCCCTCCCCCCCCCCCACACACCTTCCTCTTTTCCCTGTCTACCAAGTACTGAAGTCTTGTCTTTTCTTCTTCTACTACTACTTCTGCGTGCCTGTATAGCAGATAGGTAATGCCCCAACCGCAAGGATTTCTTTGAACTCCTTTTAAGGAGGAGAAGCAAAGGAAACGGGGGGCAATGGATAAAGCAGATGAGGAAAGGTTGATTCACGCAGCTGGCTCCCAGCTGTAGAGCGAAGCAGCACACAGAACTGCTCCATCTGTAAACAAGTAAGAGCCCAACCCCCAATTTTAAGAAAACATGAACAGAGCTTTGTCATTGTAAATCCAGCATTCCTCTTCACCTTCGACAGCAGTCCTGACCATCGCCCAGCTTCTTGTGGCTCTTTTCCTTCCTTCCTTTCTATAGCTCTATGTCACTTTTCCTCCTGGATTTTTTTTTTTTTTTTTGTCCACTCAACTCATCTGAGGCTATGCTGTTACTGTGCCAGTTAAAGTACATTTTAATCTCCAGCCAATCAGCGTCTTAGAAAAATGTTCCATGAGAAAAATAAATAAATGGAGATGGCAACTACCTTCTGCAGTATGGACCTGCACAAGGGAACAAAAACCAGATAATAATCTGTTCAGTTTATAGAAAGACCACAGTGATTATATATAAAAAAAAATAATAATCCTAACAGTCTTGGGTGGGCAGGGAATATTTATAGCCAGCCTGCTGCTACTTATATTCTTTAGCTGTATAACACAGCTGGAAGCGAGGGAGGCGAGAGAAGAGGTGGAAAACCTGCGACAAAAAAGAGAGAGAGGAAAGAGAGACAGATGGGCTCCAGAGTATAGAGGTGGAGAGGATGTGGAGGGGCGGAAACCCAATGCATGTGTGCGGTTGAGCGCGAGAGAGACCAAAACAGGCAGAAAGGGAGAAAGACAGAGACAAGACATGCGCGTGCACTTGTGTGTTTATGTGTTTGTATTTGGTGTGTAGGAGAAACCGCGACGCAGTCCCTACAAGACACAACAGCAGCAGACGAGGTCTACAGGCCACCAGAGGAACACAGTGACCACAGCTCTGAGAGCCTCTCACAGAGGGGAAACAGGGAGATATATGGCACAGACAACACAGCCATAAAACTGTACAGACATGGTTAATCAAGAGAAAGCCATGTGGAATTTTTTTGTTTCTATCCTGGGCTCTTGTTTTAGGGTCTGAAAGTACTTTCCCGTGTAGGAAAAAAGCAATATGGACGGATAAGAGGAGAGATTCTGGGCAGGTGTTTTTTTTTTTTTTAAAGGCGGAGTCTAACTCTGAAATCCAGACACTAAATGCAATGATTGGCTTCATTCACATGCATGTTAGGTAACTGGTGATTCCAGAGTGTACCCTGCCTTTTGTCCAAAGTCAGATTGAAGGTGCTGCAGTCCCCCTGCTACCCTGCGAAAGTTGTAAAAGTTAGGAAATGGATGGGATGGGTGGAAACTGCATAGTCAGACAGTCAAACTTAAAATATCCTTTAACAAAAAAACAAACAAAAAAAAAACAGCCACAACAACCACATAAAAAAACAAAAAACACTTTTTGTAGTTGAGATTTCAAGTGATCTTTTACCAAAACTACCCACAATTCTGCCCAATGGCCAAAAATTCAGAAAACTCCACTCACCCAAGTTTTTCTATATACACTATTGAGCCATTTTGTTATGTATACCTTGATGGGACTGGGTTTGACCCCCTTTCGCCTTCAGAACTGCCTTAATTATTTGTGGCATAGATTCCATAAGGTGCTAGAAATATTCCTTAGAGATTTAGATCCATATTGATATGATCACACAGCTGCTGCCGATTTGTCGAATACAGATCCATGATGCAAATCTCCTGTTCCACCACATCCCAAAGGTTTTCTATTGGATTGAGATCTGATGACTATGGAGGCCATTTGACTACAGTGAACTCAAGAAACCAGTTTGAGATTTCCTGCTGGCAGACGCCATCAGAAGATGGGTACGATCTTTTCATAAAGGGATGGATGTTGTCAGCAGCAACAATACTGAGGTAGGCTAGGGTGTTTAAATGATGCTCTGTTGGTACTAAGGGGCCCACAGCGTGCCAAGAAAATATCCCCCACACCACTGCATCATCACTAGCAATATGGACCATTAACACAAGGTAGGATGCGCTCCTGGTTTCATGTTCTTTACACCAAATTCTCACCATATCATCCAGACATCACCACCCCAGCAGAAATCGAGACTCATCAGACCAGGCAACATTTTTCCAATCTTCTATCGTCCAATTTTGGTGAGGCTGTGCAAGACAGTTTCCTGTCCTTATCTGACAGGATTTGCACCTGGTGTGGTCTTCTGCTGCTGCAGCCCGTTTGCTTCAAGGCTTAAAGATGTTCTTCTGCAGACCTTACGGTTATTTGAGTTACTGCCAATTCTCATCTGATCCCTAGCATCAACAAGGTATTTTTGCCCAGAGAACTGCCGCTCACTGGACATTTTTTCTTTTTCAGACCTTTTCTCCGTAATCCCTAGAAATTATTGTGTGGAAAAACACTAGTAGATCAGCAGTTTCTGAAACACTCAGAGCAGCCCATCTGGCACCAAAACCATGCATGTTCAGAGTCACGTAAATCACTTTTCTTCCCATGCTGATAACAAATACATGTAAGGGGATGCAGGTTGACAACAGTACTGCAGTGTGATAAATGTTCATATTTGAAATGTTTTGATTCAAAGAATGGTGGTTCATGTTGGTAACTGTAGTTCTGATTTGTTAAATTGGATTCTAGGACTTAAAATATGATGATGTGAGGAAGTTCACAAACCTTCAAGATTCAAAGTCATCCGAGAGTTTTAGTAGACGCTGTGTTTGAATTTGAATATCATTGGTCACACTTCTCAAGTTATGGCCAACGTAAAAGTTTTTGTGGAACTTGAACTTTTTAGTCAATGCATCTATGGTGTGAATTTGAACATCCTAGGTTACATCTTTCTCGAGTTATTGCGTTCACAAGATTTTCAGAAAACTTGACCTCTGACCTTTAGCTTGAGGTCAAGGTTGCCAAGATTTGAACTTGTCCGAGACTTTTAGTAGATACATCTGTGGTGTAAATTTGAACAGTCTAAGTCACATTGTTCTGGAGTTATGGCCAGTGTTCATGTTTTTGTGGAACAGACGCCGTTGACGCCAAGGCTACGACGATAGCTCGACTTTTTCTTTGAAACGGCCGAGCTGAAAATTATCGCCGTTCACATGGAAGCACAAGAGATATCAAAAGCGCTGTAGTTTCCGTGACAGGCCACAAGTTGGCGGTGTGTATTTTGTTGTACACGCACGCTCAGTATCTGGCACATATAAGAAATGCATCTCAGCTGATCCAGGTAATGGTGTAGGAAATGTACACTTCGTTGAATAAGCGTTAAATTCAAAAGCGTTTCCCTGTTTAGTTGGAGATGGAGACTGGAGCGTTTCAAAAATATCCCATTATGGCCTTGTTTACATGAGAACAATCTGCTGGAAACTGCATCGTTTGTCTGTTTTTGTTTTCGAAAGGTAACGTGTGCAGACGACAATGTTTAAAAATGATCGCTGTCCACTTGGAACCACAAGAGATGCTGAAAGCGCTACAGTGTCCATGCAAGGCCACAAGTTGGCAGAGTGTGTTTTGTAATGCCTTTTGTAATACAACAACATGTGCATGCACACAGGCAAAAGCATAGGAGTCACAACCATAGTGTGCCAGTACCTCCCGTTGTGGAATAGTGGTGGTAAACTCGGTTCATTTTATGGACTCGGGTTAATCTGAGTCACTCTGTAATGTGATCCAGTTCACTTGACTACCACTACTACTACTTTGTCAGCCACATAACGAACACCAATGTATTTAAGTACTTATTTATTAGAATATTTAACTTATTATTTACTTAAATCACTGATTGGAGTGAAGTCAACGACCCACTTCGGTCGAATCACGTCAGTCCAGTGTTTCCAGTGAGTTTGTAAGTCATTCGGTTCAGCTGAATCACTGGAGTCAGCTGTTTAGCTGTACGCATATCCGGTCTGACTCATTCGCCTTTGGTACATAGCATTAGCAGCTAGTCAGAGGACTCATGACCAGGTTAATGAAGACCTTGGATTTGGATTTAGTAGGAACTCATTAACCTGGGTAATTGAGGAACCAGCCAGCACTATTATGGAAAACTTGTGTTTTCCCTGATTAGATGGAGACCAGAGCGAAGCCATTTTAAAATTGTGCCTTCGTGGGCTCAAAGCGCGTTGTCATGTAAACGAACAGCCAAAACGCAGCAGAAGTTTAACACTCTCACCTGAAAACGTTCTCATGTAAACAGGGCTTGAAGTGTAAATTGTCAAACTTCTCACATTTTTAATGTTCCTTGTCATCTTTCCTGCCTGTGTTTTTGCAAAAAGAATTAGCAAAAATATATAACAAAAGTTACAGTCGTGGTTTTTTTCAAACATTATTCTCAATTCCTGTTCCTTGTATGTCAGCAGGGACATTTCAGCAAACTCATACAGGAGTTGATGACTGGTGAAATGTGATGACAGGTTAGTTGATATCAAACAGTGAGAAAGAAAACAATGTTCTCCTTTTTCTTTTGTTTGCCCTTTAGTTAGACAAACCACAAGTTACAGAGCAAGGCTGTGTGCTAAAACGTGCCCCTTCTCCTGTGTGGTCCTCCTCATAGCTGCTGACTTCATAACTAATATATCGCAGGCGTTTAGCTTAATACCCAGATGTTGGTAGGAGAAAGGCATCTGGGCCTGCGTTAGCTTTTAATTGGCTGAGATCCCTGAGCTGATGTTTGGAGCTTAGCATGTGACTTAAGGAGACACACACAGGCAGTAAAAATGGTCCCACACTTTCCCTGAATCCGAATGAAAGGCTTGGCCGGGTTGTGAGAGGGCGGCAGTCTCATATGCCGTCAGGAAGAGACGAGTCATGACTGTCCAGAGTCTACAAACTAAACAAACGCAGACAACGCACAAGCACATACACAAATACACTGAGTTGCATCTCTTAGATTGCGGGACTGACTGACGCCATGATACTGACAGCTATGCCGAGCAGTAGCTGCACAGATAATAGCATGAAATCAAAAGATGCACATTAAAGACACAAACACACAGAGAGAGAGAGAGAGAGAGAGAGAGAGAGAGAGAGAGAGAGAGAGAGAGAGAGAGAGAGAGAGAGAGAGAGAGCTGTAATTAGCGTGCATTAGCATAACTAAAGGCAACAAATCAGCTAATCAAATGGCTGTAAATTGGAGGGATGAGAAGCACACCCACACAATCACAATCACACACACACACACACACACACACACAGGAAAACATTTAAACACATAACAGAAAAAAATACACTGATTCCAGTCACACTTCAGTTTTGCTCTCAAATAAACACATTGTGAAATCGATCCTTAAGCTCAGAACACTTTTTACAAGATTTTTTTCATTTTCAGTTGTGGTAGACCCCACACATACACAGTGCTTTCTCAATTTTTTTTTTTAGCTTTTTTCTGTGTAATGCCAGACACAAGACGAGTAAAACCATTTGGATGTGTCACTCTAAGTACATCTTAGAAGTAAGTTAAATTAATTTTGTCTTTGCAGCAGGACATGCTGATTAAAACAAACTCTGCTGTGAGTCTTTACTACCAAATAGCAAAGACTACTCAGTAGTCTTAAGGGTCCATTATACTCGCCGTTCTTGCCCTCTCAAACAGTGCCACACACCAAAAGTGATGTCACATCTGCTGGCACTAGCCGTGCTTTGGTGCCGCTGGGCTAATGATGCGGTTTTTGTAACTTTGCACGAGTGCCACAGTCGGTGGGTTGAAGACACAAGTATACAATTGTGTTGGTTTTTACCTCCATTTTAATAATATATATGAGTACAGAAGCTCAGAGATTCACAGATAATGCAGAGGGAGATACTGCAACAGTTTGAAAAGATGAGACTGGGGAAGAAAAACAACTTCCTGTCGAGGTTTTATCTCAGTGTCGACACCTGTCATTCAGGAGAATACTGCAGCGAGTACACAACCTCGGCATGGTATAGTATAAATGGTATGGAGCTGTGGCAACATCACTGTTTGCTTACAGCATGACCACTGTAGTGAGTACAATGGGCCCTTGAATTGCCTACTTACAGAAGCCTTTTCCACCTCAGAGTTTAAACCTGTACCTGTATCCAGGGTCCTGCATTCTTTTCCTTTCCCTTTTCACTGCCTGTCTTGAAGCCTAAATTTAATTTTCATAACCCTCCAGAAGCTGGTGCTAAATTGAGTTGCAGGTATAGGCACCACCGTTTGGTTGAGCAGTCATATGGATGTGTTATCTCAATTATTAGTGAGTTCTGCATGTCTATATAAAGCATTGAGTGTGTGAGGAGGGGACACTGATTTTCTGAAATTTTGTGTTTGTCCAGCAGCTGCCACTAGGGAAATAGATGTATTCCCCCAACTGGTCGGCAAAATCCTCCTAGTAATGCATTTGGTCACTAGCTTATTGCTGCGGTCGCAGTTTGAACGGAAGGGACGGACTTGTCTCCAAATACTGACCAGCTACTCTCCAAGCGGCACCAAAGCACAGCTAGTGCCAGCAGATGTGACATCACTTTTGGTGTGTGGCACTGTTTGAGAGGGCAAGAACGGCGAGTATAATGGACCCTTAAGACTACTGAGTAGTCTTTGCTATTTGGTAGTAAAGACTCACAGCAGAGTTTGTTTTAATCAGCATGTCCTGCTGCTAAGACACAATTAATTTAACTTATTTCTAAGATGTACTTAGAGTGACACATCCAAATGGTTTTACTTGTCTTGTGTCAGGCATTACACAGAAAAAAGCTAAAAAAAAAATCTTGTAAAAAGTGTTCTCAGCTTAAGGATTGATTTCATAGCTGGAGTGAAAATGTGAGAGTATGACACAAACTGGAAATGAAGATCATTTGCCTTCAAAGTAAAAGCTGTGCCTCAGCTCTGCAGCCAGCATGTTTCAAAAGGTGCAAATTTTACTTTGAAAGTGGACCTTTTTGATTTGCATCACATTTTTTCAAGTTTTACTACTGCTCAGTTAGTGGTTAGCTAGTATTTGCAGACAAACATGGAAAAACTACAGGCAACTGTGGCAGTCTGCTACTAACAAAGCAATCACTATGAGTTTTTTGATGCACCACCTTCTTTGCAACCGATTTCACCCAGCAACCTCCTGGAACCACTGGCAGACGGTCATGGATTACACATTTTTCCCTAGCAACCAGTAGTTGTATCACTTCCAATATGGCGGACAACTCTTAAGCAATTTGTTGATGACACCACATGAGAAATCTCAATACATATAAATAATGAACATTATCGAAAGTATAAAAGAATGAGAAAGTTACTTGTTTCTAAAACTGTCAAAATGCGGGCTGATTCTTAAAGAGCACCAAGACAGAAGTGGCTCTAAACTGTCAGTAGCACAAATTTGGTGGAAAAGAGGTAAACGGCGGCTTTTGAGCTGGAACCACAAGCAGTTACACTGTTAAGTACTATAAACTTGAATCCAGTGATGCAGATAAAGGAGAACTAACACATCAGCAAGGATTTGCACTGAAACACCTTCCTCACAAAGCAGACCAATAACAGGTTGGAAAGCTTTCTTCCCCAGCCCTAAATAAAAAAGACAATATTCAGGCTTTCCAGCATCTCAACCTTCACATTATGACCCTTATAGAATACAGCATATAAATAAAAAGACATCACATTCCATGCATGTATTTAAAATCACTGAACAAATATGCAAACTACAGACCATGAAGCACTGCTGTGGCCAAAAATAAATAAAAAATTAATGATCAGTGTTACTGGTTCAGTTATTTTTTGGTCAAAGTGTGGCCAAATAAAGAATATTCACTGCCTTTTAAATGAGAAAATGGTTGGAGATGTTCTGCAATCACAGAAGCTATCTGCTATTTGTGCATGTAAACACTGAGCTTATCTCATGCATGAGGAAGGGGCTCCCTTTCACTGCGTCTCAGCCCTAAATTCCAGGCTGTATCTCCATGCAGTGCTCAGTGATGCGCGGTGAGCACATGCACGCATGCACATAAAGCATACACACAAACCTTCACTCACTCAGGCGAACCAGCACAGTGTACACAGTGCAAAAATATTTACCCATAAACTGTCATATATAACTAAACAGATGTAAATGTGCACAAAGGTACCGAGCTGCAAATATACAGACACACACACACAGAGAAGTTGGCTGATGGCTCAGACGACCCATGGACCTGGTGTGACAAACACAATGAGAAGGGCACAGTTTACGTCAGCATCTAGTGAAAGGCTCACTAAAGACCTGAACACATGAAGGCAATACACACACACACACACACACACACACACATACACAGATGCACACATGATCCTTCTCCATTACTGGAGAGTTTTTCAAGCCACAGTTTTGACTGCTTGTTGGCTCGTGCCATGTTACATCTAACAACAACCGCAGGTGCTGCACTACGGCTGTTTTTACATATGAACCATGGACAATGTCGGTGGAATCAGGTGAGGACGCTGTCCTAAGTGCTCACACACAGCAGAAGAGACTCAGCTTGGGATGACTTCTCACTGCTGTTAACGCTCTAGTTTAGGCAAGGGAACTGCCTGGATAAGAGTACGTAGGAGGCAGGACACAAGGCTTACATGCATTTGGATGTTACATACAGCTTATGAGAATATCTGTGTTAAGGATTGAACATCTGAAGTAATGAAAACAGATTCAAATAAAATAAGAAAACTATATTACATAAACACAAAAAGTAGAGTTCACTTATACTATCGTTTCCTGGAGAGAGAGAGAGAGAGAGAGAAAAAGCAGGCACAGTAATTCACTGGAGATGGAAAAAAATCTGGTGGCAGTGACGTTGCTGTGCAGTGTATGACTCAAAGTCTGCATGTGGTATTCATGTCCTCCTTTCTCCTTTATAAAGAAGGAATGAGGGAAATTAGATGCGATACAAAAGAACGACTGAAAGACAAGCGACAGAGAGGTAAAGAAAATGAGAGTGACAAACAGAGACAAAAGAAGAAAATCAAGTTGATGGGAGAAGAAGAGATGAAAAAAGAGGGGGGGCAGAGTTGAGGCACACTATGCTTGAGCAGTCCTTTTGACTGACAAGAGAAGGACCACAGGCCTATTGTTGAAATCCCATTCCTCACTGTATTGTCCGACCTTATAAATGCACGGTCACGAGGAACAATGGTGAACGCTCCCCTAAGTTGTCATTTTTTTTCTAGTGACACAGAATTATCCCCCCCAAAAAAACTTGTGTTTATTTAACTTTTAACAAGTGTAAAAAATTTTTTTTTTTAAAAAAGTCATAATTTTCAGCCCTATAATATTATCATAGTCATATAAAGACTCATCCTTAGCTTTAGCAAACATTTTTATGGAACTGCATAATTAAATTCAGTGCATTCACCTGCATATTACCTATAAAGTTATACCACTTAATTTATGTTTCATTTGATGTTTATTTAAAAATGTAACTGAATGATAATTGGCATTTTATTAAGGTAATACATTTTAGTAGATACATGGATGATGTATTTACTATGCCACCTGATGTGCGCCTCTTAAATATGCATCAGCACTTCTAAAGACCTATTATTGAGTCCATATGCACTGACTAATTTTACAAGGTTTAGGTGACAGACCATTTCTTGGCTGG
Organism: Pterophyllum scalare; assembly: GCA_024447675.2. NCBI lineage: Eukaryota > Metazoa > Chordata > Actinopteri > Cichliformes > Cichlidae > Pterophyllum > Pterophyllum scalare. The sequence goes on along the minus strand of JAMQGT020003621.1, from coordinate 46,813 downwards.
GAACTTCCTGCAGTCTCTACTAGTTAAACTGATGCAGCCAGCTAATGCTTGTTTTATGCTTGAGCTGGGATAGCGCGACAGCAGTCTATGAGCAGTCACGGATGACCTGTCTACCCGAGGGAGTGTCTGTTGTTGATGGAGGTAGTGTAGTAAATGTGATGCAACAGGTCTTTGGGCTATTCCTGCTTGTGCTGTTGTTGGTCCATCAGCCAATCGCAAAGAAGTGCAAAGTTATAGCATAGAAAGAGCTGATGTGAAACCAAGTGTTAAAAAAAACAACAACAACAAAATGTTAAACCAATGTTAAAAACATTGAAAAATGTTCACTGCAGCCACTGTCTGTACTTTTCATGCTGTATTTTTCTGTAGTCTGGCCCACTTGTCAACCAATCAGAATACGACTGATACATAGGTCATCCAGGTCCAAAGTGAAGCCAGCTTGGAAGTGGCAAAAACTGCAGGCCCTCCAGGTGCCACTAGAAGCTGGCTCCAAAAAGGAGTCAACATCCAAGGACTTCCATGTTAAGCATTAAAAAGCATTCTGAAAGTATGGTATAAGATACAGTTTTGGACTTTATGGATAGTTTCTCCCTTCATAGCAACTCTTAAGTGGGGTGAGTTTTTTCAAATAGCTCTTCCACCAGGGTATTTGACTTAGTGGTAAGGGTGTGCGATATTGACAAAAACTATCTCGATATTTTCCGTAATTTTTTCGATAAAGATAATAAACGATATTTTGCATTATTTAAAAATGTGTTTGTACAAGAAGTGCAAGCTGGTAAAATATAAGACTTAAATCAGTGTTTTTGACACATTGACTTATTTTTATTTTATTTAACCTTTATTTAACCAGGAAAAACAAATTGAGATTAAAATCTCTTTTTCAAAAGTTTCCTGGGCATGAAAAATGTAAATAGCAAAACTTTGGCAAGTTTTTCAAAAGCAATCACTCAATACGGGAGACTTGACAGAATGAAAAAGAGGCTGTCCAGAGGGATTCCCCCTACATTATAGCAAAATAAACCACAGAAACTACACACCTTCATCTGATCAGAAACCCACTTTTTGCAAGACCACTTCAGCGTATTATCTCAGGCTCCAAACAGGTGAGCTCCGAGAACATTGCTAGGTTATGACGCAGCGATTGTAACATACCTACTTTAACATAAAGGATATCAACATCCATCCATCCATCATCTTCCTCTTTATCCCGCTAGTCGTGGTCACGGGGGGCTAAAGTTTGCTGAGTGCGTGTTTTGCCAGACACCTTAGCTGATCTAAGTTTGTTTTGGACAGCGGGTTCCCGAAGCTTTTCATATTCCTCATACTCGATGATGGAACATCATACGAAAGCATGAAGTAGTGAACGTGTGGAGCCGAGGCGTTTTGATTGTTGGTTTTTTTTCCCTCATTGGCATACTCAATAACGTCAGCTCACACATCAACACGGCAATTACGATATTATCGTAGACAATATATATCGCACACCCCTACTTAGTGGTGTGTTCACGTTAATTGAAAGATGCCCTGACACAGGCAGCTGTAGCCGATGGGCATCTCCTGGGCTTCATCCACCACCCCGAGCCATTAAACGAAACCCCTTCACTGTGTCAAGGTTCTAGCTAGCGGCCGATCGCCCGGTGCTGTGCCGGTCTAAGGTACTGTCGCATCGCTATCGGGACAGCTCGGTATCACCACAGATTGCAATGGGGTGCAGCCATTAGCACTAGCAAGCGGTCAACCAATACTGAGGGGGCCACCCTCAGAATGCAGAGTCCACAAACCAACACACTGGTTTTATATGTTTTGCATAAGGGTTATGGTCAGCCCCTCCAAACCAACTCTTTTTTTTTAATCTATTTTTTTGATAAATTCAGCAAACGATATAGGACATATGAATAAGTGAGCCGTAGAGCTGAGAGCTGGTGTATTTTTCTGCCTTTGTACAGAGCCTGCTGGTTAAACCATTGAATTTACTGGACAGATATGATAGCAATACCAAGCTTAGCAACAAACTCTTTGCCAAAAGGAAACTAAACAGCCATGTGTTTGCAAATGCAATAAACAGCTGGTTATTGTATTTGAAGTGATCCCCAAACTATTAATAGGAACTAACAGGAAGTAAACCCAATACAGATCTATAGTATACCCACCTAACTATCTAAAATACCTTCAGCTACAGTACAACAGCTATAGATGTAATAAAAAGTTAAATGCAAAACGCTTTATCCATATTAAACAAGGCCGCTCACAATGAAAAAGGAAATTCCACCTGTGCAATGGAGAAAAAAAAAAAAACATCTTGGGTCACCAGACGTTTCTTATTCATTACGAGCTATAAAGCGTAACAAAGAAAAGCCTTCTAGCCCTTCATCTGCCTCTTCATTCCATCGCTCCCTCTTTTCCCCTAGCTCTTCATGGAGAACAGAGAGGGGAATCATTCAGTGGCTGAAAAGGTTAAAGTCTAGCTGTAGGCTAGAGTTCCTGCGTCTGCCAGGGGCACCTGAAGAGGGGCAAACATTTACCAGCTAAGAAAAGGAGGGGGAGAAAAAAAAATTAACAGCCTGCCCGAGAGCTGCAGGGTCCACGGTGAGTGGTGGTGTAGGGCCCTTGGAGAGTTTGTCTTGTAATTGAGTCAATTGTTGACCCCCTGTTCATGCTGCCTCTGCAAATCTTGTGAGGAAAAGCCTGCGGAATAATTAATGTTCTCTCTCTTTCTCTCCCTCCTGCTCTTCATCTATCCATCTCCTACTCCTCTTCACTTTCCCCCTTTCCTCCCCTCGCTTTCCGTTGTCTCAGAGGATAATTGTGCTGCGAGTACATGGCAGTCATTTAGGGAGGGGAGGACTGTTCAGGGATCTGCTGAGGCTTACAATCTTCTTTTCAGCCCAAATCTTTCTTACCCGGAGCTCTCACTCTCTCGTCTCTCCTGCATTCTCTCCCTTTTTCGTTCCTCCTTTTGTTTGCACCGTGGGATGAATTTTAATCACTCTGCTCTCCACCTCCAATCTCAGTCCCCCCCCCTAAAAAAATTTTTTTTCCCTCTTTCCTGAGCGTGGCCACTCAGTCCCAGTTTCCAAGTTATATATCCAGCACCATAATGCCTTCTCTCCTTACCACTCCTCCACTGATCATCTCCTCACAAGCACTAAGGCAACAGGAACACAGATGAAACCATTTGATGGCTGGAAAAATGCATGTTATTTGTGATTCCAGGTTTAGTGTGGGCCAACTGTCTTTAATAGGCACGGGGACAGATGTGAATTGGGAATGAAAGAGAAGCAAGGTGAGAATGACAAAGAGAAGGGGGTTAGGGCAGTGTGGTGGGGGCAGAAAGAGGAAAGAGAGAGGAACATCACATTCTGTTTGTGAAAAGTGATCATTTTTAAATGCCTCCTTCATTCAAGAACACTTTGTTTGCACAAGGGCTCTGCTGTTGTGCTCCTACTGAGGTGGCTTATCCCGAGGGACAGAGCAGGCCAAGTACACTGCTATTCACATTTCACACATGTACTAATTAGCAGGTCCTCTTAAAAAGAAGTGCTTTATTACAGCTTTAAAAAGTGAGAGTAAAAGCATGTTAACATAAGAAATAACTAAAAGTCCACCACGGTCAACACATGCCAGGCTTCCTGACATGCTAAATATCCTTCATTTCCTTGCTTAGGCTTCACATTTGTCCTGCTCTTACCAGCCTGCACCAGATGAAGACATATACAAATTGATATGAGAGGGTTAGATGGCTCTTTGATTGTATATAGTGATATTACGTTTACTCCATAAACACCTGTCTATCCTTTTTTTATTTTCTATTTCTTCCATTCTTTTCCCCTGATAGCTAAATTTACAAAGGTTAAATTTATGAAACATGTAATAATCAAACTCAAAATTGACTTTTTAGGGCCAACGTTATGGAATAAGGCGAATTAGTTGAAGGAGAATTAGTTTATTAAGGTTATTTTATCATGCAATGATAAAGAAAGAACAGTACGTCTTGACATTAAACTCAAAAGACTGTAACGTTAAGGGTTTAACAACAGAAAGCATTTAAATTAAGAGTTTTTAATTTCTAGGATTGCATAGAAAAATATTCAAGTGGGTTGTTTTTTTTTGGTAGAGCTTAACGAACTAATATGAAATAAAAATGTTTCTTACAAGTAACCAAATTAACACTCTAAAAGGATCAATTTAGCTTAATATGTGCTTTTACACACAAACACTTTTTGCTATTCAGTAGTTTCACTTAATATTTTAATAGATTTCTTTCTTTATGAACATTTACTTTTACATCAATCGTGGTACCATATTACTGCGTTTTTTTGTTTTTTTTTAAGTCAAGAATCTCAATACCACTCTATGCTTGTGTGTTGATCTTCAGTTTCAGGATATCAACATCCAGTCACCATAATTGTTTACCGGGCTTTCATCCGTTATTCCACAGGGAGTCAACTCCTAACTGCCTCTCTCTGCCTTTCTTTCCTCCTCTCTCCACTAACCATGGTCCTCCTTGTGGAGTGTTTGTTAGGAAATCCTGAACAAACCGTGGCTGTTTGTTCTCTCTTTGTCAATGACAGGTTTTTATAGACTTCTACTATTGACAATCGTGTGACTCCTGTTGCCCTCAGACAAGCTGGATAACACTGTGCAAATAGGTATATGTACACACACATTCACAATCGGCCTGAAACACACTCACAACCTGTGTTCGAATCAGGTCTTTGCTGGTGGCAAGAGGAGATCAATTAGAAAGGGAAGGATTTATGTCAATGTGCATAAATTGCTCAGATGGAATTATCCTGAAGCAGGCCAATCACACAATATGATATTGCAGTTTCACAGAGATTTCAAGATGACAGTGACACATACTTTGGGACCAAATGCACAATGAAATCTGTGCGGTATGTTTTCAACAAACCCAATTATTATGCTGCTAAAACAACTTCACCTTCTTCTCTGATCTGATACAGTTCTTACACTTTATGAGAACAATATCTGCTGACCAATATTATCAGCCAGTACTGGCCTATCACATACATTTATCAATATATATTATTTACCATGTTCCAACCTGAAAACCTTGTTGTTGACAGGACATAAAGCAAAAAGGGTGTTATCACATTGTGTCAAGTAAAGGCTCCAGGCAGCCAACTTTGTGAAATATATTGCTGGAAAGTTAAACAATAACCATATCATTTTTCCTTTTCAGTACAAGTCAAGCATATTGTTCCCCAGGCTAAACCAACCATGCTAACCAAACCTACCTCGAACTATGAGTGAAAGATATATGACTGAACCCATACTGGCTCGGACGTCACCCGAATTAACAAGGTTCACATCGGGCGTTGAGGAACCAGGGCATACTGACGATAAGTGAGCTAATGAGGATACGGCATAAATAGACACAAGATGAGAATCGGGAACTGTTAATGTTACTGCATATGTAATCCCAGTGAAATGGTTACATGAAGAGGATGTGGGACCTATGGACTCTTCAACACCCAACGTCCAGACTGACATCAAAACAACAACTGGTAGCTCCGTGTTCCAACATCTGCAAGAAGCAACTGCTATTGCAACTAGAGATTGATGAGGTACAACACAAATGCTACGGCAAGGGGGAGCCAGGACGGCAGGTCTGGGTGGAGAAATCATCATCCCCACACTCTGAGATTGGGTACCAAACCCCAATTACAACTGGTACTTTGAATGCCAGAGCAGCTTCCCTGGAAGCTGGAAACATTTCCAACCACTTCTTTTTCTGGATCAACTGGAAGAGAGAAACTCCACCGCCAACCAGCTTTGGTACAGCTGCAAAGCAACAGAGGCAAACCACAGGTGGGTATAAATGCTGGTAATGGTGTCAGCCGTAGACTATATCGAAGGTCTACATGGATTCAGCGCAGAAGTCTAAATTAAGTTTAAAAGTCTGTACTGGCATCAATCATGAAATTCCAGCAGGAGTCTGGTCTAGGTTTGGTAGGTGGGAATCTTGCAATAATGCAAAAAATTTGGGATCATTTAAGCGCAAAGCATTGACTCCTCTTACTATGGACAGGGCTACCCAATAATCCATAAAACGCATTTTAGGCATGCACCAACTGCAAAATTATTGGTTCATTCATTTACATTACATATATAAAATGCCAAAATTAAAATGTAATGTATTTGCAAATACCAGCGACAGTCAAGTGAATGAATATCAGCGAATGTTTTTTGATAAATTGGTATAGCCCTAGTATATCGTGGCCAGTACACTGTCGCCTCATGCTCACCAGCTGATAACAAAATTTAAGTCACTCTGACCCAAGAGATTCAAGCAATGACTAAGCAATAACTAACATTATATAAATGCTTAAGCTAAAATAATACAACTAACATTATACCTTGTGGTAACATTAGTAGGCTATGCATTTCAGCCTGTGCTAACAATTTAAATAAATGCTCTGCCACCACCGTATCAGTGTTTTAAAAATGGTTACTGAGAACTGAGCAATTCTACTGGTATTGGTACTGACTACTAAATTCACTGGCATTGTGATATCTCTGGTTGACATTATGGCAGACTGCAGTTTTAGTGGCCTGTCATCATTACCATCAACAAGAAGACAACGTCAAGCATGAATCCAGCTAAATCAAACAGCAGAGAGTACTCTCCAGATTCTTTTGCCGTGACTCAGAGCAACAAGAAAGCTGAAAAAAAGAAAGTGAGAGAGTGAGAAAGCGGTTGACAAAAACACACTGGGAGTAAAGCAGAGCTTCTGTGTCAATGGGGGAGATCATGGATGCCAGCAGGGGTCTCAGTCTTCAGCACAATAGACCCCCAACTGAGCCAAGACCCTTAATACCCATACTCCCATTTCACACATCTTTGCAAAGCACCCATACAACCCACATCTCCCCCCCCCCCGAGCCTACATGCTCTGGCAGCCTGGAGACAATGGCATGAAACTCCAAATGGTGCAGCTAGGGGCCATTGGGGGGCTCATACAGGAGCCATCAAGACACCTTGTCTTTGTGTATTGTAAGATAATAGCAACATCTCAAGAAAAGCAGTAGAAGCTTCCTCTGTCCTTGCAGTGAGCTGTTAAGAATGACCGGGGCAACCGCAATCAGGTGTCAGTGATAAATGGATTGTTATGATCTGATCTAAGGTGAAGTGTGAATCTCATAATGAGTCTCTGTGTTAAGATCACAGCGGCCATTGAGAGCCTGTTGTGCTGCCACTTAAATAACTGCTGTGACTCCTTGATGGCGATTGGCATTAGTCCCAATGAAAAGTCAATCTAGAGTTACGTCTGGTACACAGTGTTATGGCAGTTTGCTTCAGTGTCCACAAAAACATCCATCCATTTTCTTCCGCTTATCCACTTCAGGGTTGGGAGCTGGAGCCTAACCCAGCTGCAGGGCACACCCTGGACAGGTTGCCAGTCTGTCACAGGGCTAACACAGAGAGACAAAATCATTCACACTCACACAGCCAATTTAGAATCACCAATTAGCCTAACCTCACTAAATGCATGTCTTTGGACTGCGGGAGGAAGCCAGAGTACCCAGAGAGAACCCACACAGACACGGGGAGAATATGCAAACTCCACACAGAAAGGCCCTGGCCAGATGGTGGATTTGAACCCAGGGCCTTCTTGCTGTGAGGCAATAGTGCTAACCACCACACCACCATGCTACCCTGCCTATTTCTTCCCATCCAAAAAAAAATTTAAAAAATTAAAAATCTTATACCTACTGCGGACAAAGATCTTAAAGTCTTTTGGGTTGGTGCATTGAGAAAAACATGCAAATATTTCTCTTGTGCAAAAAGAAAACATCTTGAAAAACTAATCGTTGGGAGTGGGGAGGAAAAATATACCTCAACATCCTGGGCAGCTCCAAAGGAATTCTGGCTCAGACCCAAACACTGGAAACAGGGTGAAGAAGGCCAGGCTTTGTATAGTAATGCAGAAGGAAGCACAGTGAGGAGCGTTAAGTAACTAAGAAATGATTTACTTTGGCAAAAATTTGACTTTTTGCAAAAAAGTGGGATTTTTTTTTTAAACATCAGACTTTTAACACACCCTTAGAAAATAAAAATGTTTGTGCATACACCAATATATTTGCTCTTTGATTATTTAATTTTCCCATCTAAATCACTAATCCCTCAGCAACTGATTATTTACTTTTTGCTGGTAAGAACGCTCATTGGATCCATACCCCTAGGGCATTATCCAGGTGACAAACTTTAGTCATGACCTAGCTTAGCTCCACTAGCCTCTCAACTCAGCTACTGGCCTCCACTCAAGTAGACCCCCTCCTCCATTTACAAGGCCCTTCAGTAGTCGGCTGGTTGCTAGACAATGTGCTTGGTTATGTGGGTTATGTAAAGACCCTCCTGCACACAAAAGCCAATGTGGGTGCCTGTTATGTGCAGCTCTTCAGAGCCCCGGGTCAGTTAGCAGAAGAGCTCTGGCGCTAACACTCCAAGTTAAAAACGTTTGCTCTTCAGTGTGTTTATGGAGAGGAGAGGAGAGGAGAATCAGTAAAATATCTTCTACTTAAATAGTTTCACTTCCTGTTAACTTCCAAACCCCCATGGGTTAAGGTTAAAACAACTCCCTTGTTGACTTGTGGGTGCATTAGTTTGTGTTGGTAAAGGTGAACGTGTGAAAGTATGTGTACATATGCCCATGCATGTTTATATATACACTGGGATTATGCAGCTCTGGTTCTTGCTTATCTCACAAAAACACAATATTTTTGTAATCATATCCTTTAAATTGGCCAGTATCAAATATCAAATTCCTTGTACAGTCAAAACTCTCTGATATGATATGTTAGTAAGTGGAAGTAATAGAAATAAAATTACTTCTCAGTGTTACATCTGAACTGTCAGTTACTTTTATAGAAAGGTCACATAGCAATTGTGGTAGGTCAGACATGTTGTGAATTTCTCAAGATTTCCATCACAGCAGAAGTGTGTAACAGAATAAAGGAAAAACTTATTAGAGCTGCATGGCTGTAACTGAATATTTGGAGCCTTTTTCACAAATTAGCCTCAATTTCAGGAGAACTAGGCCAGAATATTTTCCAGAGCTTTAACATGTAGCACCCAACAGTTTATGCAACTGTTAACGCAACTTCTTTGCCTAAACAGTGATCTAGAATGCCAGCACAAAGCGTACAGAAGGCATCAGACATGATGTTCACTCTCTAGTGATGAAAGTACCACTACCTATTCACACATCAGAACTAACATTATACTGACTCTGGACCAAGGACCTGGCCAGTAAAAGATCCTTTAATGGCTGATCTGACTGTGGTTTACATTTGCATTATCACATGCACCTCCGCTGGGGGATGTCTAGAGAAGTTCAGGGCTGCAGTGCATGCACAAAAACGACTCAGACCCCAGTCACACAGGCCTGGAAACTGGGCAGTGACCCCTGGAAATGGCTGCTTGCTAGAGAAAAAAAAAAGGGTTTTCCCCAAATATTTGGCGAGTGCTTGCTGGAGGTTGCTGGCAGTTGCAGCAGTTGGTCAGAAGGTGCTGCGCTAAAAACCTCCTTGCGACTGCTTTGGTTGCCGATTGCCACGGTCACCCACAGTCTGCATGGAAGACAACTTGTCAACTACTCATGAAGTGGTAGTGAAACTCAAGAGTGAAACACAAAAGTTGCACCTTTTGAAACTTTTTGGTTCCAGCAATAAGGCACAGCTTTTATTTTGAAGGTGAACATTCTCAGTTTCCGGTTTGCATTGCAAATTTCACTACCAATTGGCCAGTAGTTTGTAGTGTGTAGTAGTTTGTCTGCAAGTGTTTGCAGACAAGTTGTTATCTTCCATGAAAAATATGGGCAACTGTGGAAATGTGCTAGCAACCAAAGCAATCACAAGTAGGTTTTTGGCCCACTTAGCAAAATCCTTTACACAGAGCACACGTAGGCAGGAATTAAATGAATGAGTGAATTAAAGGGAGTGGAAAAAAAGAAAAAATATCAGTGCAATATTGGACAATATAAAATTGTCAGCAAAAACATTCACATCTAAATAAAAATATAAGGAACGCAGATATGTCTGAAAGAAAAGAGAATATACCGCCTTTCCAGTTAAATAAAACCACTGAGATTTTACATCTTTAAAAGGCCTCACGTTTCAGCTGAATGTGGTTCTCTGATGTAGTCTAGGTTTTCCATGTAGCTGTATCATGATATTACTTTTTTTTTTTTATTTCATACTAGTAAATATAAGTTACTTACAATGTTGGTTTTTCACTTGGAGTGTCTGTGTTAGTGTGTTCATGTCAGTGGCTGTTTTTTTTCTGCATTCTGGATTTATCTGAGGAGGGAAGCCCAACATCTGTCGGTGCGCAAAGGTGACAACAGACAGCGAGAGCCCTCCAGGCAGTGACATGGTGGTAAGCCACACACCTCAGACACACCACAAGTCTGCTCTGATGGCCAACCAGCAGGGGCAGACGTAGTGGAGCAAAGTGAGCCGCTGTGTATGAGTTCAGCTCACACATATATACACATATATCCAACTGATGTTTGCACACCACAGTGTCTCCTAACATAGTGCCAGTAAGTGATCAGACATGATGTGGAACCACATAAACATGCCAAAAGCCTGACTGTGTGAAATTACAGAACTGAAAAGTTTGGTTTCAAGAAAAACCACAAATTAGTTTCCTGAGTTTTTTTGTTTTCGTTGTTTTTAAAAGAGTGAATAAAATATGACTGAGGAGGTTTGTTAATGTGACAACTTGTTTTTCAGAATACCCTGTTAGTCACCGTCTCAAAATAACTTTTTATGATTGACAATTGGTTTGCATTATTTAAAAGTAAAAACAGTGGCTCCGGCATCTTTAGTGTGCATATTTACTGTTTTTCTTTGTATTCCAGACAGTAAACCGGGGGGGGGGCAGTTTCTGTGTTCAACAGGCAAACAGGCATAACCAAAAATACTTTAAGAAATTTTGATATAGCCATGGTAAACAGATTACTTACTAGATTTTGGGAGCATAAAGTCTTTTATCTTAATCTTAGTGAGAGGGATTAACAGTTACACAATAATAAGTGGACTGTGTTATGTATACATACTGTTTATTTTCCATTGCAACAAGAGACAGTAAATGTTTTACAGTCTTTTAAATTTCAGAGACTTTTTCCGCTGCTCTCCCACAAATAAAACTCACAAAGACAAAGTGTGTTTAGGCAACCTGAGATGAACCTGGACTCCAGTGAACTCCTTCTAATTGAAATTTCCATCATGTCCTAGACAGTCACCTCCACCCACAGAGAAAGCGCCCGTATCTCTGAAACATCTGAACACACACTTGCACACGGAGACTGCCAGAGACACACAGACGTATAGGCACTTACATGCGTGCGCTCTCACACTGACACCCCGTTGCCCTCACACAAACTCAGTCTGACAAGCTGGAACATGTGTGACCGAGCACGCTGGCTGGAAACAGACATCCCTGTGCCCCGAGGCTCAGCTCTATCCCACAGGAAGCTGGAGTGTGAGCTGGGACACACAAGATGAGGGAGGGAGGAAGACGGGGAGCAGCCACAAGGACTCAGCTCGCCATTGAATGGAGCATATTGTTTTTTTGTAACTGTAACACTAAATTGTGTTATTTAAGTTACTTGGATTATGATTACAAGGCAAAAACATTCGTTCATTATTCGTTCAATGAACAAATCTGATATGAAAGTGAGGGTGGAAATGTGGACGCAGAAGTTTTTGAGAAAAAGTTCGGTTGAATTATTATGACATACTTTCACAATTTTCTGCATTTAATCTCTTTCCTGTTTTAAAAACCACATATTCCTTAACTGTAAGCCATTTCCAAGAAAATAAAATACTTTTTCCATTTCCATTTGTTTTTCAGTTAGAAAATGTTGCCACACACACACAAATCAAGACCTTTGATTGCCAGTATTAGAGAAGGCACTTAAAAACACTACCAGGGACTTTCTTGCACTCTTTCGCCGCTTACATTGAATTATGTTGACAAAGGGATAAAAGCACCCCTAAAAATGGCAGCTGCTAAGGACAGCATCTGTAAGAGCATCGCCCCATCTTTAACTCCTCACTAGATATTTCTGATTTTATTCTGATTTCCTAGATTTGCTGTGACTTGATGATTTTAGTATGATTTAGTCATTAAAAATCTTAGTCTTAAAAATGAGTCCAGTCCATAAACAACACAATGCACCTTTGCCTAATTATACAAAAGTCTTTTCTCAAAAACACTATACTCTGCATACACTAACAAAAATTTGCAGTGTAGCTGGCATTAAAGGGTGAGTTTGATCACATTTTTTAACATGATCTCAGCATGATCCCTTGTCCTAACAGTAGCTGCTATACAGCATACATTTAAAAAGGCTTGCTTGTTGTTAAATGAAAAACACAAGGCTCTTCAAGCACCGCAATTCAAAGTTTGGACCAATCAACTCGTAGCATTTGATAAAAGCCCATCACTGAGCCCAAAAGTTCAGCTAATCGCCAACAACTTCCTTCCTTGCACAACATCCACATCTGGGACCCTTCGCCCACTCTAAGCCAAGCATGTGCACACAACACCTAACATTCGTACAGACGCAAACCGAACGCACAAGTGCTCACCACATTTCTGCTCCACAGCTGCGTGAGAGGACAAGAGTCGATAAATAATGCCTTTGAATGGGATCCTGTGGGTTTTCACTGTTTGAAACTTTGAACATCCAGCGACTGTTCTAGCAAATATCCGTTTGTATCCCAAATGAAACGCTGCCCTTACGACACTGAGAACTCACACACAGCGTGCATCTGTTCATCTGTCAGCTGACCCGAGCTTTAAACAAAGTACAGGTGCCAGCCAATAAGGGCCAATAAAATGGGCCACAGCAGAACAACTGCCTGACCTGTACTGAACAGAAATGACAGAGCAAGAGGTTTAACTGCAGCAGACGGGAAAGTCCAGTAAAGTCACAGCCTGCTGGTGCTTAGTCATCAGATTAGGAGAAACTGAAGTGAGAGTGCATGGTAATATATTCATTTAGAGATTTTTTTAAAAAAATCAGATTAGAGAGAAAAGGGATTGTAGGATCACACTCAAATGTCAGATGTGCTCTGAGAAGTCTGTACATACCATCAAAAAAAACTTTTCAGCTCTGAGCCTCTGCAGCAAATTTATCTAGTGACCAAATCCTGAGAAGCCTGATAAACTTTGTTAAAACAAAAAAAAAAAAAAGTATTAAACACACACACAAACTGTGATGCATATACAGAATGTGATATCTGAATAGAAAGAAAGTCCTATACACCTTGGCAACATTTTTCAATGTTTCTGTATGGAAGGGGGCTGTAGCATTTCGTAGCATGCACTGGGTGAAAAGCTGGGAGCCACAGGTTGCCAGTCTATCACAGTGTGAATCCACAGTGTTGTACGTATGGTGAGAAAAGAAAAGTGAGCGTGGATCCCTGTTGACCCTCTGTGTATTCATCTGAGCCCAGTCCCATAAGCCCAGCATCAATGCCCAGCATGGTACTGAAATTCCCCCCGCAGCCCAAAGACCAAGAAGCGGAGTCTCACAGACTCTTCCTTTCACTGTACCCTGCCCTCTCTCTGCCTCTGCCCGACAATGGCAGAAAGACAGTGTCTCTCCCCACCAGCTCCTCTTCCGTTGTCTCACGCTCTCCTCAAACTTCAGCTAGCAGGTGCAGAACTGTGTCAGCTCTGGTCCCAAAGGCTAACCCCACTGCTCTACCCCTCTGGCATAAAGACAGTGAAAGGACATTGATGAGGACAAGAGGAGGATCAGAAGAAAGAAGTACATGAGGAAGAGGAGGGGAAGGAGGTGGAGGATGAGAGGACAACAGCTACAGACCTGCAAAAACAACAGCTGCGACAGTCGCATTGTCATTCCAACATTTGTTTCACACTGAGTGCAGCAGTAGGTCAGTTCACGGCATGGGAACCCCGGGACTGCACAATTTGCATCCTCGGCCCCAGACAAGTCAAATATAGCTTAAAGACATACATGAATAACATGTGTAGCTGGAGTTTAATGTGGTGGTGTTTAACTTAGCCTTTACGTTTTCTATAATTGCCCTCAAATTTACATTCCACCTCAACAGCAGCTCTCCTTAAAAGACGATGTGAAAACACAGGCATCACACCTGCATCAGTCGCAACATGTAGGTTTGCCATCTTCTCCAGGTCCTCTCCGAGAGAAATGGCCTGCAGGGAGCTTTGTGTGTGGCCAAAAACAGTGGCTACTGATGCTCAAGAAACAACAAACTCTGCCACACATTTCAACTTAAGAACCCCACTGAACTAACAGCTGTGTTGCAACTCCTGCTTTACTCTGAAAATCTACATTTAAGTTATTGACTTATTGTATTGTGATTAGTTATTGTGACACCCATGTCAGCTGTGTTGATTACATGTGCATTACTTTGTTTACACAACAACAATCCAGCCACCACAATGACAACTCAGTTCTCCGGGAGTTTTCACAACCAATATGTAAGTTGGGGCAGAAACTAAGTGTTTTCACAGCACCTTAGCAGAATGAACAGAAAAACCTTTCCGACATAATATTTTTTAGTTGGCTTTTCCCACCTTTTCATTTGCTCTCTGTGTTTTACACACACACACACACACACACACACACCAAATGCATAATTACATCTAGAAAGTTTTGAATAATTAGTCCTGATGGTCTTGATTTTAAACCAGCACTCTACAGCGTGAGAACATTTCAGGTTCAAGCTGAGATATTATAAGTGAGACCACCACGTTCAAAGAATCCTGAACAGAAAACTATGGGAGACTTTTGTAATGCCAAAGTTAATGGCTGTCTCGCCGCTCCCACCAAGAGCCAATCGTCTGCTTTCTAACAAACATATGAGCCAATCGTATCGCTGCACTGGCACTTGCATACAGCTGAGGTTCATGACAGTTTCGACCGTGGGGTGATGGGCACTTATTATGGTAGTAAAGATGTGGGTAAATGTTTCTTGGTTTACTGAATTAGCATTAGCGTGGCATCTGTTCAGGTTCAGTAATGTTGCAAAACTTGCATATGTAGTAGAGAACTAAACTTGAGGACAAAAGTTTTTAAACCTTAATTTAGACTTTGAGGTTTTTTCTTTGGCCTGCATTATTTTTATGTCCATGTGGCCATATAAATTAAAGTTACCCCCCCCCATTCATTTTGATAGGTGCTTGTTCTTGTTAATGCAAAACGGCTGCCTCGAGGTGCTGCCAAGATGGCAGCCAAATGGCAAGACATTATTCTACAGGGACTTTGGTTTAAGTCATATAAAAGAGGAAATCCCATTAGAGCAAACAATAAAATGGCTCTTTAAACACGAAGTCTGAGAGTCCTTTTTATTATAATTTTGGCTTTTTGTGGTTTTCTTTTATTTAGATTCTTTTATTGAGGATTTTTTTTTCATATTCAATTCCAATTCCAGGTATTTATTAAGAAGAAGAACTATAAGTTCTATTAGGCATTAAATGGCCTTAGAAATGGCAATAATATAAATTTTTGCAATTATTTCTGGGACAGTATAAATGGTTCAAACAAAAGGGATTATTGTGACAGGCATTCTCCACACAATGCTGCAACATAATCCCTGGATTTTTAACCTTGGGCTTCTCTAATAAATGGGAGGCCTTGTTTAATGTTTCACCACATCCACTAAAATCAGTTCTTCTTTCCAGACTCTCTTTTTGTTAGTTATTAGTTATGAGGAAATGAAGGCCGTCCTCCTGTAATTAATGGGCTCAATTACGTAATTGAGGAGTGGTCTGCAGCCTGCTGTGAACAGGACCAGATGTCCCATGGCCCTGCTAGTTGAGAAATGCAGTTGTTCTGATCACTTATGGTGGGGTCAGTGCCTGTACCAAGACCTAGCTCGCCCCCACGCACTAACCCAGACCCTCTTTTCTTTCTCTTGTAAATAAAGACTTAATGGTTTACAAGCCCTCAAATAACCATAATACCTTCAGAGTGAATTAGCTCGCAAAGCAGCCAGACACACAGGCAGAAGAAATGCCCACACATGCCTCTCTTTTCTTCACAAATCCAGAATTTTTTAAGGCTTTGACTTCAAGGTTAAATGTCTTTTTGTGTGTGTGTGTGTGTGTGTGTGTGTGTGTGTGTGTGTGTGTGTGTGTTTCTAATCTAGACAATATTTAAAAGATAGAGACAGGTGACTTTATTTGATACTACAGCAGAAAAAAATTGTTTCTGGCCTCATACTTAGGCAGTGTGTATGCATGCATCACGAACAAGTGTGTCCCTGTGTGCGTCAATGTGTCAGCACATTATTGTGGTGAACCAACCCACCAATTTCTATATTTGAAGTTTAGATGGTTGCTGTGCTGCGAGCTGATTTACATGCTCCTGATGTAATCCCCTAGCCATGCATTCAAGTCCGGTGCTGGTGCTGAGGCAGGGAAACCTTTCAAAAGTTTGTAAAACCGAGCTGGCTTTTCAGTGTAAAAGTAGGACGCGACACGAGGAAGAGCTCAAACCGATCCACAAGGTTTTCCTAGTTAGACTGTTTTCCATTTTCACTTTTATTTTTGATTTTTTTTAAACATGTTTAAAGGGTAAAAAATGACGCAACGAGGAGCTTTCTTCAAGCCCTGAATCACTGGAGTGAAAAACACTGCTCGATAGCAGGTTGTTAAGTGAGCTACTCTCCCTCATCTTAAACATCAGGGAATCTATTTGTAGGCTAGATGTGGGCCCGGATCTTTCCCATGCTGAGCAAAACAAACAGTCACTGCTGGCACGAAATACAGAGGAGCCAGAATTATGCCTTATCTGATCCAAGTTTTTAAGCTGAGATTTGAATTGTTTCTGTCATTTCTTGAGCACAAACTACTTCTTGGAGAAAACTGTTTTCAGCTAGGAATACGTTTAAACTTGATTTATTAATAAATAAATAAATAAATAAAACACAAGATCTGCAAAAACACTGTAAGAATTTCTCACTCGTGAAGACTTCACCGGGGCTGACTAAAAACGAGAAAGACACCGCTGACAACTAGAAACGCTATCGAGCGCACTGAAAAACCGCGGTTGCTCAATAAGCTTCAGAAAAATCAGTCACTGAAGTTCAGTCAGTTAGGGCAGGGCCAGGCACTCACTCAGCCAGTCAGGACGGTTGAGTTGTAAATGTGTTCCAGCAGGAAAAGCTTCAGAGCAAGGCGAGCAGTCTGGAGTCGGCAACTTTCCCCTGCTCCATCTAGCGCACCGCCCTCCCTGCAGCCCACCCAAGAAGCAGCCCATGGGCATAAATTTGAGAGCCTGACTCGCTGCGGATTTAAAACAATCTGCATCTCTCTCCCTCTCTCTCTCTCACCCTAACTCCTCCACAGCCACTATGAAATATTTTACTCGTTCACCCTTTACTCTCTCCCTTCTTTCTCTTCCAAAAAATTCCACTGCTAATGAAAATGGAAAGTTCTTTCTCAGCATCTGCCAATGATATTATTTTTCTAAAGGCTTAATTAAGTTTGCAAATATGTACTAAATGTATGGGGAGTGTGTCTTTTCTTTCTCTCTTCTTTTTACTACAAAGAATCGTTCTTCTTTGTCTCTACTGTAAAGGAGACAACAACAATGCTTTTTTTTGTTGAAATGAAGTTAATTAGATCTCACAAAACACAATCTTTCAATAGTTTGTTGTTTCCTTATGGGGATTATTTTCTCAATAACAACAAATTAGACTAGTTTCCACTTGTGTTTTATGACGGCAGACCACAGGGAACATAATTGTAAACAATGCTTGATGCTCCAGAAGAAACCCTTCAGTCAGTTCGCTTCAGTTTAGGCTGTCAGAAACCCGACAAAACAAGCACGCCGCGTCACTTTTGTTAATCACATGCTGCCGTGCTTCTTAGCCCAAATGGGTTCAGTTTGGTTGCAGATGCTTCTCTTTGTAGCCAGATTTATCATCCTGTTCCTGCTAAGAAAACAATCAACAGATGTTACTTGTAAATTAAAATGAAGGTGGAGATTTTTCTGTTTAAATCATCTGCGAGAGTCCAACTTTCCATACGCAGCCTCAAAGCGCTCCGCGGACACTGTCATGTCAGATGCGTTATAGCAAATCTGAGGCTGTGTGACCGCGGGTGAAGTTACCTCTGACCCACAGCAGAGACATGTCAGTGTATCAGTTCCCTGCATTTGGCTCGCAGTGGGAGCAAGTCATGTGTGCGTCACTACGTTACGTCCGTGAATATGGACAGACTTCCTGTTATGGCATCTGATCTGGTTAACGTGGCATCGGCTAGCCACTGCAGCTCCTCACAACTGAGCCCTACTGCAGTTAAAGAACGGCGAGGCAGGGATAGAAAAACATGTAAGAGGCTGAGAGGCAGCGAAAGAATGGGAAAGTAAGAAAGGACGAGGCTCAGGAGGAGGATTTATTTATCTAGAAGTGGAATATTTGGAAGAGAAGTAACAAAAGAAGAACAACACGTACACACAAAGAGAAAGAATCTGCATCTTTCTTTGTGGGTCTGACTGACCACACTACTCCTCTCATAAACACGCAGTATAAAGCCACAATGATATGTGGTTTAGGCCATTCATTGGTTTAAATTTTGTTTTGCACCTCTATAAACCTGGAGCACATTGACACTGAGGTACTTTAGAAAGAAATGCTTAAAACTGGGCAAGTAAATCTGTTTAGCTCCTTTTCAAAATGTCAAAGTCGGCACACGAAGTTCTTATCTCTTAGACGTGTGATTAAAACACACAGAGCCTCCTCTAAACTACGGCTGGATATCAGGAAACTTTTAGGACTAACAGAAGTGTTGCATTAACTATGAGTACTTTATGAAGAAATGTAATTTTTTTTTTTTTAAATATGTGAGATTAAATGCTTGGCCACAATTTTTATCTCATTAACTTTTCCTTAAACCATGTCTTTCAAGATTTAAAAGATGAAAATTTCCTACAAATTAGAATGAATCTGTTCAGCTGGCATTCTTCAGTTTTAACAGTGAAGCACTGATTGTGATAAACAGAGGAAAAGGGGCTAAAAAATGTTTACATTGTGCACACTAATTATACTGTGAGTATAATCAAAAAAGTAATGCTTTGGCAACTCAGTTCTGTTGCTGAGGTTTTGTATTGGTAAAGATATTTAAAAATATATATATATACTCACTGGTAACTTGACAAATAAAAGTATGCCAAAAAAAAGGAGAAGCTGCTATCGGCATCCATGTGCATCTGCATATTACAGCATGTCTAAACATATGAAAAATGCTGCATACCACTGCATGATTAATCCAGTTTTTGTGCTAAACGTGTATATTATACATACAGACGAGTATATGGTATATAACTGCAAGTTGCCCAAGAACATATCCCAAGCAAGGAATCTCATGACGTTATCTCATCTTAGATAACAGAGTTGTTCTCCAGAAGACCCATCACAACACACGCAACATGAATACGCCTCTGCACTTCTTCTCAACTTATCGTCTCACTCTGTCTGCTTCCGTCTATCGCCAAGTGGGATCTCGCACATGAAACTGTTGGAAATGTCATTACTTCCGTATAAAGCACTAATGAGGAGTGATCTGCCTCAGGGGGAAAAGAAGAAAAATTTAATGCAAATCAGACTTTTTCCCAGAAAATTTTTGTGTTCTGTTGGGGAAGTCAGAGGTCTTCAACGACTCATCGTATCGCACACGACATCTCAAGGCAACCCTCCACTGCTGAAATCATAAGGGTAACACTGTTCTGTTATTTTTTTTTTCTTCATTTCCATTGGTGGACGTCAGAGAAACGCAGGCAGCGAGGAGGGTGACTGCAAGACGACTGTGTTGTAATTGCACTGATGATGGCAGCACCCGAACGCATCGTGGCTATGGCAACCTGGTGAAATAATAAACAGCACCTCCTCTTCGCTTTCTGCCTGCCGACAGGACAGCACCACATGAGTCATCAGCGGCTAAGAACACACACATTGAAACACACGCACAGCCGCAAACGCTCACACATACGGGTCCATAATCTTGCAAGAATACAAAAACTCTATGAATGAACCTGCATGCGCATACAAACACTGTAAACAACACGCTCATCTAGTTACTACTCACACACAGGAGCTTGATTCACGTTTATCGATCGGATCAGACAGCTGAATATGATCACGAAAAAATTACAACATAAGGTTTTCTCTGCCTCCTTTGCACAAAGAAACCCCGACCACATCCCCGCTGTTACAAACTGAGTGGGAAACGAGTGAGAGAGTATCAGCGTGGGTTGTTAGTGCACACAAAAGCTATTCACAGTCTCACCTGGATCCCATTAGCACCAGTTTGATTTCTAATATCGACCGCATGAAATGAGAGTTAACGGCCTGCCTTTGCTGCTTTTAAACACACGCATGTGCACGAGCACATAAATATGTTAAAGACCGCCACCCCAATTCAAAGAAAAAGAAAGGATGCCGGGGAAAAGCTCAGCTCCATCTTTTACCGTGAGCAGCATGCCTAAAAATCATGCATGCACATGTGAAAACTCTGCATTTACTGTAAAAAGGAGCCAACATCACTCTCAGTGTTGCCTGCTGCGTGCCATTTATTAGTAATATTTCTACACCAGAGCCATTCCTGATTTTTTTTTTTCTTTTAATGAGGGAACAGCTGGACTGCACCTATAAAATTAGATTACAGCTGCCATCAGCACTTATTTTCATCACGGATTAATCTGTCAACTATTTTGGTTGATTACTAGATAAATCTTTCATCTATAAAATGATGGATATCGGTTATGGGATCACTCTTAAATCACCACTGTGGCTTCAATTTAACATCATCTCTCCACTACAGTAATTACATCAATTCCAGCTGACCTCTGTCTCATTTTTCTACTGCTTTGAACTGATTGTCTCTGTAGATTTTTTTTTTTTTTAATCTCCACTACTGCAATTTGTCTAATATATTCTCTGGTGGGTGGGAAAGCTCCAAGTGACCACAAACAATGATTTTCTGAATATTTCCCATGACTGCAACATTTCCCCTTTCTATTATGGCTGTCCTTTGGTTAATGTCATTCAAGATTTCTAAGTGTCTAATGCCTTTGCCCTCTGGTGTCAACCCACTACTTAGTAAACACCCCCCCTTCAACCCTACCCACCCGCCCTCATTCCTCTGCCTCGTTTAAGCATCATTTAATGGATTCACTGCTGCATTTCTAGGAAGACAGGATCTCATGAAAGCATTAGTGTGATCTGACTGTATGCAACCGTTTTTCAGTGGTGAATGCAGATTTTTGGCATTCATGTTTGAGGCTTTTTGTAGTAATATTCAGACGACTAATATTAATAATATTCAGACGGGATAAAGTTTGGCTTAAAGATAGCCAAAAGAATCACCGCAAACAAAATCTATTAATTCTCAATGAACAAATGCCCACAAATGGTGACACACACACACAAAGTAACTGAAGTTTTGCAGCAGTCTGAAAACAAAAAGTAACACAACCTGGAAAAAAAAAAAATCAACATAAGCTTCATGAGCCACAAGAGCAAAATGGAAGTTGAGAAAAGAGTAGCAGGGGATAAAGACAGAAAAGGACTATCTGTGAGCCTGTGTGTGTGTGTGTGGGTGGGTGGGTGTGTCTTTGCTTATGTGTCCTTTGGAGCATCCCATGCTTGTCCACTCTGTTCTCCCTGAAGCCCAAGCTGATTGGCCATGCGCTGAGAGGCTACATGGTTTTAGCCTGGGCCAGCACAGACGGACAGCTGCTATTAAACCCTGATTGTTTCAGGTTCACAGGGTGTGAAAGGGTCTGATTGAGGGGCTGTGATCCCAGTGAGGGTGGTCTTTCTCCCCCCTCTTTCCCTCCACCTCACATCCCTCTCTCTGGAAGGTGGGAGGAGGGTACTGGGGAGGAGGAGGTGTGTGTGTGTGGGGGGGGGGCATCACGTGACACCTTTCTTGCTGAGCGGACTAAAATGGGATCTGGACAAAAACACACCACTTGCTGCTGCCTGCTTTTGGTTACGTGTGTGTCACATGACCAGTGGCTGATAATGCAAACATTTAACGCTGTCCACGCCATGAATGCCACAGACAGCTATGGCATATCTAAACACATCTAACACAGATGCAGTTTAACCCACTGAATGGCTTGCTTTAAATGAAAGGCATTCGGTGGTTAAACTGCATCCGTTTTACGTTTCAACATTAAAAACCAGTCAATAAATTTCACCTTTGTTTTCACTGAGGTAGAAACAGTACATGCCACCAGATTCAATTGTATTCAGCTTGACAGAGACTTATCACTGCTCTGATATGGCTCTGATAATTCAGCTCAGTCCTCACCTGTAACTGGCTTTAGGAGGGCAGTTGCTTCCTGCACGATCTATTTGTATAAGAGCATTCCCATTAAGAAGCCTTTTGGCCTTAACACACTTGATAAAGACCACGGAGGGTGAGGAAGCTCCCCTGCAGAGCTTTTCACATGTGGCCAAAGGACAAGTGCACTTTCCTCCCTCAGTCTTTCCCTCAGCTCAACCTTGAGTACTTCTCTGCTGTGGATTGCATTCAAAAAGCTGAATCTATGCTGCACTGAAATTCACTGCAATGGAATTTAACAGAAAATATAACAGTTGCTTGAGTGTGTGTTGGCATCAGAAAACTCTCATTATGTCAAAACCTACAAGTGAAAAGAAAACTGACATAACTGCTTGCATCATGTTTAGTAGATATCAGTAACACAATGCCTTCAGACTTGCCTATAATCCTTTAAATCGTCTTCCCCTCACATGTTATTGAAGTGTATACTATGTATGTGTGTGTGTTGTTAAGGGAGGTTGTGAGTTTGTGTGCCTAGCACTTCTCACTGTCACTTTGGAATAAATAAGTGTTTGGCTCTCCCATTGAGTCCAGTGTTGACGCTCTTCAGTCCAGGGTCACTGCATAAAGTCCAGCAGCCTAATCTTCCCACATTAGCAGCTACAGTCACCTCATGCAGAGATAATTAGATTAGAATCCATAATCTATCTCAGATTAACAATAATTATAGTGACTCAATTCATGCTCCCTCTTTTTTTTTTTTTTTTTTGGAGAAGAAAGAAAGAAAGAAGAAAGAAGTCAGTTAATAAGACAGGAGCTTTTTTTTTTTATCCCCTAAAGCCTCACACAGTGACTGTGTTGTTTTGTGGGGGCCCTGGCAGAACCTTACATTTGGAAAAGCTACTGGCACCTCGAGCATTTCAGGTTACGAGAAACAGCTGTTCTCGAGTGGCCTTGCCGCCCTCCTCAGTGCCGGATGAGTTTATACTGAGCAGGCAGTCAGACCCCTCATGGAAGAACTTCTCCAAGATATGTACGCATAACTTCAAACTGACCAACTCTATGCATCTCCACAAATGGACAGAAAAGGCAGAACAACCAACTTTGCAACTCAAGATGAACCGATGCTGAACCCTGTGTACAGTAGTAGAAGTATTTTGGTCGGTAAACAGGAATATTACACAGCTCAATTACAGAACTTTGGAGTGAACAAACTGTAAACGTTAATGGTGAAGAAGCTTAATTAACTGAGGCTTCTCCCAGCAGGTAAAAGTCACGCAGCATCAAAACGGAGCTTGCGATACAACCATTAATGACACAACTGCAAGCTCTTCTCTCACTTTGAAAAGTATGACTAAAGGCTGATTAAAGTTCCAGGTAATTAAACAAAACTTTCAGAATATGAATACTTTTAGCCTAATAACGCGATTTATCAGTAATCGGCTGTGATTTGAAGAGCGGGTATGAATCACCAGCACTGCTTACCTCAGGTTAATGCAGGGATATTCAGCATGAAACTTTTTGACTTGGTTCCCTAAATCCTTGGAAGAGCGATGAGGATCCAAGGACTGTGAAAGTAAGTCTAAGTTTCCAGTAAAGCCTCGCGTCTCTGGGTTTTTTTTTTCTCTCTCTCTTTCTCTCTGTCTACTTTCTGGCAGGCGCGCTCGGATGGAGATAAGTGAATTCTTCACAGAAACCGGCACATTGTCCTTCTTTAGAAGCGCTTTTCCATAGCTTGGGTCTTCAGAGTCGCTTTACGCAAACGGTGACAAAATTAAACCCCATGTTCGGCTGTGGAGTCCCGCAAAGCACCCTGGAGTCGGTTGCACAGCCAATGCGGGAATGTGCACCCCCTTCCCCCTCGCTCCCTCCCTTTCTCCACAGTCTGTGGACCACCCCGAAACAGGAAGTTCACTTTTTGTTTTTCTTAAAAAAAAAAGAAAAAAAAGACCACGCTGCTTCAGCCTTCCCTTCAAAGTTAACATGCGCACCAGAATGCCCAACGAAACCGAGAGATGATCCATTTCTCGCCCGATTCCCTTTGAAAAAGACAGACACGTTTATAGCAATGAAGGTAGTTATATAAAGACATTACAGCACTCATATGTTTATTAAATACATGTATGGCCATGGTTGGGTCTATATAAAGTGCACTCCTGTCTAGTAATTGGGATAATCTTTCTATAAATGTTTGTGTTTACTTTGCTGGTGTAACTTCATAGCAGCTTCTCGGACAGCGTGTGTGGCTGGCTTCGTGTGGGGATGCTGCAGATTGCTGCGCCTCGCCAGCGAAGACCAAAACCTGAAGTGGAGTCCAGTCTGCTGGGAACAGGAATAGCGTTACAGGTCCACGTCCTGTTTTCTAAGATAAACTGGAGTATATTCAAAACACAAATAAGCGAAGATTATTCTGTCAGAGTCACACATGTATAAAATCCGAAGCTTTTTGCACTTTTTTCCCCCTCGTTTTTATGCATGTAAAATTGTGGGTAATAAACTGACATAACTTTGACAGGTCCTGGATTTATTTAGTGTCAGATGGTTTCTGGTCAGAGGTGCAATAAACTTATTTAGCTCTGTGTGTGTGTCTTTTTTACTGTAGCAATTTTAAATACGAGTTTATACAACCAGTATATGGTCAATGTAGTTGTTCCCACCACAGAAAGACTCACATATGCACATGCACACACAGTTCTGTGATCTCAGTGTACAACAACACAGGATCTTTGGTAATGTGCACATACAGGCAGATATTAGGGTATTTTTTCTAAAAAGTTGAAGTATCAAGTAAGTTGTGAGCCACAGCTTTTCTCGCAAGTTTATGTTCTCTCTGTTTTTAGTCCATCTATCCATCCATTCTCTCCCGCTTTGGGAGATGGATGCTTTCAAAAACTGACATGCACACAGTTCCTAAGTGTTTTCCCAGAATGAAGACACATGTATCGTTTGAACAGTAAGAAGCTTTACTGAAACATTTCTGAGCTCTTAAAGTGTAGGAGTTTGATCAACTAATTTATTACCAGGACATGCACATGTATGCAGGTTACTTTCACAAACAAAAGACAGAAAAGTTAAAAAAAAAAAAAAGAAAAGAAAAAAAACTATATAAAACAATACGGCCAGAAAGCCTCACTACTTTAGGAAATTCTTGTATATGCTGCCTTGTGCACTGCTGCTTTTTTTTTTTTTTTTTTTTGCATTTTCCTTTGCATAAATTAAATAATTTCCACCATAAACTGATTCATAAAAATTAACCATAATGCACAAAATTTAATGTGTCCACCATCAATGCTCAACTGAAAGCCACTCCAGTGTTTCTAGTAATCAGATTTTTTTTTTATTTATTTAATGTGTCCTAGCCTTTATTAGAGAGGATAGTATAAAAGAGTAAACAGGAAATCAAGGAGAGATTGGGGGAAATGTTCTGCGGCACACTCAAACCTGTGCCACTGCGGTAGACCTTGACATACGGGTCAACTTTTCAAGCAGGTGAGTTATAGTAGCACCTGACAATCTGATTTTGTCACAGTATTTTCAGGTACAATTTTAACGAAACAGGTCCTGTGCCAGAGTCTTAAAATGATACAAAAAGGTTTGTTTAAAGAAATTCCCCAAAATATTTGACATACAGAAAACCTGGAACAAATTAGTATTAGTTGATATTAGTTGAGCTGTGAGTATTAACTGCTTTCTCAGTTTCTGTATATATAATGGCACTGCCATGTATCTGCTGTACACACTGTACTAAATGAGGACTTCGATGTTAAGCTGGAGGATGGGGTGCTGGGGCAAATAGAGGGCTCAACAACAGTATTTTGCCCCAAAACATGGAACATGCACCGATATAGATTCAGGAGTGGAGTGACCATCAGCCGCCTCCTGTACATGGACGACATCAAGCTGTATGCCTGGAGTGAGCGAGACATCGATTCACTGAGCCACCTCATCAGGATCTACAGTGAGGACATTGGGATGTCTTTTGGACTGGATAAGTGTGGCCAAATTGCTGGAAAGCGAGTGAAGGCGATCCCAACTGGAGGGATGGAGTTGCCAGAAGGCAGAATAGCAGATATATAGGACAGCTACGAGTACCTGGGTGTCCCACAGACCAATGGGAACCATGGTAGAGAAGCACAAAGGTCAGCCACAACCAAATATCTCCAGAGGGTAAGACAGGTGCTGAGAAGCCAGCTGAATGGTAGGAACAATCACAAGATTGCGCAACCGCATTGTGAACCAAACTGGTCGCTCGTGAAGTTCTCATGTGTGGGAGGACGTCAGCCTCAACTGCTGGAGCAACAACTGAGACACTGTTGCTTCTTCGATTGGTCAGCAATTGTGATGCTCCTGCATTCTATGCCAGCCACTTGGTTATGGCATTCCATGTATGCCCTGCCTGCTTGCATCCTGCACACTGCTGTTATTTGCTGAATCGTCTCTGTACAGCCAGCACCTGAGATCTTGCCTGGTGTGGTAGACCCCAGCTGATATCGATCTTGTGCTTAGAGCTTGTTCCTGTGCTGCCATGATTATTATCTCTGTGCTATCTTTCAGCCCAGCTTTGTCCAGCTATTGGTGGGATTTTTGATATCAACAACTTTTTCTATCTGGTAGTACATGCCATGCAGTGGCCTGTCTTTCCATGATGGTTCCTGTTCTTGCTTCTTTGCTTTCTCGGGTTTCTGCTGCCTGAGGTATTCACTAAGCACATGATCAGTTGTGGCCATCTTCTGGAGGTACTCACGAATCTTTGTTGTTTCATGCAGGATAGAGGTTCTGAGACTCACTAGTCCTCAGCCTCCTTCCTTCTCACTTAGCACACAGTCTCACGAGGCTGGATTTGGGATGATATATGGGTATCACATTAGATCAGACTAGTTTCACAGGATGACCCACATCAACCTTCATATATGTTTTGTTTTTTATGTAGTAAAGATAGATTTGTTAAACTGCTGAATTAGGACTCTGCCTTTTGTGATGTGGGTGAGCGGAACAGCTAAAAGAGTACCTTCAACAGCTAAAACCACACGGTTTACAATCTAGACCAAAATCTTGCACAGTGTTACATTTTCCATTCATTTTGCAGGTGATATTGTAAAATAGCTGTCTTGATAGCCGGGGATTGGTCCGCCAGGGCCTCCGCCCTTGGCCACCGCCTGACACACGCTGCACCCCGACCCATACGAAGCCTCCTTCGGGTGGTGGGCCTACAGGAGGGCGGACCCATGTCGTCTCTTCGGGCTGTGCCCGGCCGAGCGCCATGGGCTAATGCTCGGCCACCAGACGCTCTCCCTCGAGCTCCCTCCCAAGACCTGGTTTTGGGGTGAGGCCCCGGTAACCCTATAACAGGGAGGGTAAACGGTTACCTTGTTGGTATTTCCAAGAATAAGATCGCAAATATAGGTGGCAGAAATGAGCTTCCTCCGAAGGGTGGCTGGCCTTTACCTTAGAGATAGGGTGAGGAGTGCGGCCATTTGGAAGGGGCTTAGAGTAGAGGCCACTGCTCCTCCACATTGAGAGGATCCAGTTGAGGTGGCTTGGGCATCTGAGTGGGATGCCTCCTGGGCGTCTCTTAGGTGAGGTGTTCCGGGCATGTCCTACTGGGAGGAGGACCCGGGGTAGACCCAGGGCACGCAGGATTACATATTTCTCGGCTGGCCTGGGAACGCCTTGGGGTCCCTACGGATGAGCTGGTAGAGGTGGCTGGGGAGAGGGAAGTCTGGGCTTCTCTGCTTAGGCTGCTGCCCCCGTGACCTGGCCCCGGATAAGTGGAAGAAAATGGATGGATGGATGGATGGATATTGTAAAATATGCAGTGTACAACACAGTTGTTGAATACAATCTAGAAATATTAATTATAAGAGAACAATGCTTATTCTCTTGCAAGGTCTCATAAGAGAGATGAGTTTCATACATCATTGCTGAGCTAATTGAGCATATCACTGGTAGCGATTCTTTCTGTGTATTAAGAAATAACTGCATTCATGAAGCAGTTTCAGTGTGAATAAACAATGAAAGCTGAGTCAAAGTCTGAACAGTTGGTGACCCAAAGCCCATTGACAGCATACGGGCAGTGGTTAAATCAGATTTTGTCAATGAGAGTCGTGGGCTTAAGTCCTAACATATCTGCTGCTGTAGCAGCCAAGCAGGGAACTCTTGGCTGTAAATTAGCACACAGATGCTGGAGCCATATGCTTCATCTGATTGTAGGGAGAATCCAACACTGGCTTCACTTGAGATTATCAATGGATAGGATTAAAGGTGAAGAAGCAAATCTTGTCTTACTGAATCACTCGTTGTGAATCACTGAAAAAACACACTTCTGAAGAGTATTTTTAAGATGTCTTAATAAAGTGTTTGTTTACATGATCTTACATTTGACAAAAAGTAGTAAGTAAGTAAGTCGTAACGCATATACAGCTCTTCTGACTGGAGTAAACACAGCTGGACAACCACTGAAAATGTACATTTGATATACAATATGACTGGGTTGTAAAGACGACATATTTTATTTTCGCTGGTTTGAAAACCCATTTGATAGAAGTGATTGCAAAAATATGAATTTTAAGCACACCCTCTGTTGACCCTTTGGCCTTTTGCTTGTAAGTTATGGAAATGGATGTGATATAGCATGATAAAATATCTTCAGAGAGGCAATCTAGCTGAGATTTCACTGATCAGATTCTTATTTCTTGGAACCTGATCTTAGCATGTTAAAATTTTTGCTATCCTTAAAAATGAGATAAAGGTTGCAGTTTGCATGGCTGAGAGATACTTTTACTTGCTCAGCTATAACTTGTGTATAACATAACTGCAAACATTGCTAAATGAAACACAACAAGCATTTGTTATTTTCCTGTTTAAAAAATAAGCATTATTTAATTTCTGTTGGAGGTTAAAGAAAGTGCTTCATGTGTGCAGGGAGAGATCTTTAATGAAGACGTTTAAGGTTTTAAGGTCACTGGGTGAAACAGAGGCACATGCTTGCTAGCCAAGTGAGAGGGAGAGAAAGCATCTGTCACTAAGACTCAAGGCAGCTGGACACCATTCCCCCATGCTGTAAAATCCAGCAAATCTTTTACAGGATTTCTTTTTCCATTGCAGATGGTCCTTCGCACATGTTTTATTCCCATTGGCCCGGGGTCCCAGGCTGGCAGTGCTGCAGCTATGCAGGTAGTGCATATAAGGGTGCGATGCGCCTGCACCAGGCCCTTGCACACTGAAGAGGGGGGAAACTGGAGAAGAAAGACTGCAGGGGATAAGCAATATGAGAGGAGGAGCAATATGCCTTCAGTCACTGCAGTGGAAGAGGTAAGTGCTGCACAGTGGTCTTATAATAGTTTATAAAGGGATCTAATGCTTGGTGCATTTAGAGTAGTGGTTTTTACAATGCATGTAAACATTTTAAAGGTACCAAATTTGCATGGACGTGATATCTGCAGCACTTATTTGTATTGCATATGCCGAATAGCAGAAGTAATTCCACTGGAGTGTTAGAAAATGCCATCATCCTCTCATTTACAGCATTCGTTTAATGCATCTGTTCAGCTTATTTGTCAATTCCAAAATTATATCATCATTTTCATTAATCAGAGAGCATTTATCAACAACACTGGTGCAAATACATGCTCACTATAACAAATAACATTTTACTGAAATTTACAAATCTTAAACAAGGGATGAATCTTAAAACAAGTGTTTGTACATGCATATATCTGTGGAATGTATTGAAATATGGCCGTTGAAGGTTACTCAGTTTTTGGTAGGTATACCTGTTAAACCCCTCTGCACCTCCCTCTAGACAGTTCATCACAAATTATTACAGAGAGGTAGGGAGTCCACATAGGACATTTACATAAATCAAATGAAATGCGTTATAACTCTGTACAAAATAGTGATGTTTAGAAGTCAGCATTATCAGGAATTAGTGGTGCTAAGTTGTTAAAGATGCAAACACCAAAGAAGACTCATGCCAGGTGGATAGAAGGATAAACACATACTTGAACACATGAACAGCAGCTTTTAGCCACCAAGACTCAGGTTAGATGCATTGGCTGACAGCCCTCCTATATCAGCCAGTTACTCTCAAAGTAAGTTCCATTTATGTTCCAGTCCAGCTTTTGGGTTACAGTGTAAGCTGGAGATCTGCAAAAGAGTTTAGAATCAGGGTTTTATTTCAGCAATAACATACCTAAAGTTAATAATCAAGAAAAGTCTGTCCAGGCACGCCTTTCACAAAGATGTCCATGCAGTGCCCAAAGGCTGCAAATGCAAGGCCAATGGGGGTGCATCAAAGATACAGTGGATTACTTCATATATAATAGTTATTTAAGCTAAAAGCACAACTTTGTTTTCTGCAGTTTAGCTAAAAGTACCCAGTTAGTGCCACTTATATTATTCCACTTTTGTTGTTTTTGTTAGAATTGCACGCTGGGATTAATTTCACAGCTTTATGATACACTGCAGATTTCTTTTTTAATTTCCAAAATAATCTCCACTGTAAGAAAATGCTCTCATAATAATGCCAGTCGATAGTGATTTGATGATGTCTTTCTTATAGTTCTTCTTTCTTGTGTAACTGTAGATTTTAATTTACTACAAACGAAGCTCTGCTTACAGAGTAATGAATACATAACATATATACCGATCAAATGAGAACATGAAGTCACGGGAGAGTGGATAGTAAACGTTTTACAGCACTGGCTGATTCTACTTGCTGACCAGTTATCAGCCACTAATCCAAAGTACCTTCTTAAATAATGTACATTAGACTGAAAATCAATTTGAACAAGAGATTCAGTGAGGACATTTTAGCATTTGTATATTTTGCCTTTTTTTGTATTTAATTAAAATTAATTTATTGAAAAACGCAGATTTTTTAAATTTTTATCCTAATTTTGGAAAGGGTTGCAAATAAGGAAACAGTGATGTCTAAATAAATGAGACAGTTAAGTGCATCTAAACTAAAGCCAGCACATCATCATATGAATATGTACTTTATATATAATAAAGTCTTTTATTTCTTGTTATGTGTGGTATATTTTTCCATGTAATGTATGCAAACAGTGTGTCAAATTCAGATGCATTTGTTAAATTGATCAGACTACAAATATAATAGAGTTCAGCATGTTTAAATGACAAACTATGATATGCATCCTTGTGATATGCTGCAGACTACTAAATAGAATCATTCAGGTTCAATGATGAAGTGAAGTGTTTATTTTTCCCCTTTATTAGACATACATTTTGAAAAGGGGGACTTTTTCACTTATTTGAGTCACTGTCACCAGAGGGCAGCATAATAAAAGATGAAAACAGTGCAAACTGAAACACTGTAAAAGCAATACTATCCTACACACAGCATTTGATGTTATCAATCTATAAAAATGTGAAGGATGATAGAATTGAATTAGGATATGGTATAACTTGTGTCTATATTCTCCTCATATTTCTAATATTTTTGATTTGTGTGTAGAAGCACACTTTATACCTTTGTGGTTTAGCTTATGTGGCATAATGTGGATTATTTCTTCCCCAATACCTCAGTGATGACAAATAGGACCTCAGATATGCTGCTAAACCCACAATTTTGTGGAATGACTTAAAATAAAATATGCAAATATGTCACATCTTCAGTCAAATGTTGTCAGTTTCATGCTTGTCCTGTCTCTGACTGTTGCAGATCTTCAGGTTCCACCAGTTATGAATCAGGAGAGGAAATCTGATGACACTTTATGTTGTGGATTGGGTATGTATGTATGCATTCAAATGTCAAAAACTTGCAATAAACTTTTTAATTTTTCTGAAGTGCACCAGCTACGTAGCCCTGTGATAGACTTGTGTATCCCACATATCACCCTATCGGTAATTAACCAAAATAATATAGATTGATAGATAAATAGATGGCTGGATGGGTGCACCAAATAGGTCAAAATTGTATATCCACAGTCAGAATGCCAAATATGAGTAGCAGCAGTTCAATCAAATAAAGAAAATGAGAGAAAACAGCCTGCTTTCCTCCTGTATTACATTTTGTGTCTGCATTTCAGTTTCAGTTCCTATCACTGAAAAGATTTGACCTCATTTACAGATGCTAATATTTGTAATTGCTTATGTTTTGTTGTTTTTATAGTTAACAAACTGAGTCACTTACTTATTTAATCATCTCTAAGCTGTAACAATACACACATCAGACGCTGGCTAATAAGAACCTGATTGGATGGATCCTGTTTAGTTGTGTTTGACAGAATTAGGTCTCCACAGGAAACTGAGTGTGGTAAGACCTGAGTTAAGGTGGAACAGCGAGGACTGTGACATTAATTCCCTGAGCTTTGCTGATGCAAGCTCCTGCTGGATCACAGACTATTTAAATACAGCAGCCCCTGTCCTCATTTAAATACTTTCTTACAGCCCTCCTGCTTTCCAGGACCATAAAGGGTCCACTGGGATGATTCTTAAAATTGACCAGAGATCTGTCTAAATGGTTTCATTTGAATTTGAATGGGTTTTTTTTCTTGATATAACATTTTTCCACATATTTTTAATGTACTGTGTAGAATAAAACAGTGATCTGAGTTTGGCTCCCTCCAATGGCCGCACCAAAAATAATTGTGGAAGACCTCTACCACACACGGATCATGCCAAGAGAGGCTGTAAACAACACAACGTTTCTCATTTCTTGAACTATCCTGACAGTTGTCTCTGCCCATGGAAAACATTCATAATGAAGTCAAAAGCATTCACATATTTTCCAGCAGGATCACTCTTTGCATGACCCCATGGTTACAGTTTGTTCTTTTCTTGTTATTATAAATTGAACAGTAGTGGTTGTATATGGAATAAGCACTAGGATACATGAAACATGATCAATCAATATGTTTGCACTAACAATGGATCATGAGCACTTGTAGTGTTGTGGGAGTTGTGTCTAAAAACACAGAGACCAAGACAGAGTTAAAAGGTTGAAACTAGGTTGGAGGACGTGGAGCTTGGAGGCCTCACTGTTATGACGTACTTTTTATCTGACTTAATAGGTGACCAACCATCTAAGCCGGACAGAAGTGGATAAAGCTAAGAGATATAAAAATATAGTCTGTGCTCAAAAAAATATAAGTTATATTTAAGCTGGAGGACGTGGCTGGGGAGAGGGAGGTCTGGGCTTCTTTGCTTTTTTTTTTTTGCACTCATTTTATACTTGCATCAGATTTTAGTATTTTGTATTTACAGCAATAAACTAGAATTTCAGTTTTATCTTTAAAATAAAAATGCCATATCTGTGAAATTATGTTACACTTGTGACTGTTACAGTCCTTTTGTGTGGAAAAAAATTGTGCAAGAAATTTTTTAATTATGTTTATTCACAGGTCATTTTTTTCATGTTATTTTAAATTAGACATGTTAACTCACTGTTTAAAAATAACAGGGAACTTCCATAAAATATATTTTAAAAATTCTGTTAAATTACAGATTTTTTTACAGCACTGAGTGACATCACATTCATAATCCATAGGGTTTAATGTGATGTTGGCCCACCCTTTGAGGCTACAACAGCTTCAGCTCTTCTGGGAAGACTTTCCATGAGTTTTAGGAGTGTGTTTGTGGGAATTTTTGACCATTCTTTTAGAACATTTGTGAGGTCAGATGCTGATGTTGGTCCAGAAGATCTTGCTTCCACTCTTCTTTTTTTTTTGCGGCCACAGTGGCTTTATTGACAGTGTAAGTATGAGAGGAAAGTGGGAGAACAGATGAGGGAAGACATGCAGAAATGAGTGACATTTGTTGGGTTGGGTTGAGGTCAGGACTCTATGCAGGACAGTCAAGTTCTTCCACACCAAACTCGCTCATCGATGTCTTTATAGTCCTTGCTTTGTGCACTGGTGTGCAGTCATGTTGGAACAGGAAGGGGCCATTCCCATACTGTTCCCACAAAGTTGGGAGCATGAAATTGTCCAAAATCTTTTGGTATGCTGAAGCATTAAGAGTTCCTTTCACTGGAACTAAGGGACTGAGCCCAACTCCTGAAAAACAACCCCACATAATAATTAATCCCCCCCCCCCAAAAAAAACCCAAAAAAAAACTTTACACTTGGAAAATGCAGTCAGAGAAGTACAATTCTCCTGGCAATCACCAAACCCAGACAGAGAAGTGTGATCTGTAACTCCACAGAACACATCTCCTCTGTTCTAGAGTCCAGTGGCGGCATGCTTTATACTACTGCATCCAGAACTTTGCGTTGCGCTTGGTTATGTAGGGCTTGGATGCAGCTGCTCAGCCATGGAAATTCATTCCATGAAGCTCTCAATGCACTGTTCTTAACCTAATCCAAATGCCACAGATTAGAGACGACTGGAGGTCTGTAGTGATCTGAAGAATGATTGCTACTTCTGCGCACTCAGGATCTGCTGACCTGATCTGCTGACATGGCCTACCACTTCGTGGCTAAACTGCTGTTGTTCCCAATCACTTCCACTTTGTTATAATACCACTAACAGTTGACTGTGGAATTTATTAGCAAGGACATTTCATACCTGCATTTGTTGCACAGGTGGCATCATGGTGGAATTCACTGCGCTCCTGAGAGTGATCCATTGACCACCAAGTGAATTAAATTATTTGGATGGGTGAGTGAATACTTTTGGCAATATAGTGTAATGTCAATGCTATTTTAATTGCTATTTTCTGTTCCCCCGGAGGCCAAACCAGGAGTTGCAGGTTAAAGTATTGCATGTACCGTGGCATCAGCCATTCAGAAAATGAACCAAAAATGAACCAGCAATTTGAATAGAGGTTCCAGAGCACCACAGTACCATATCCAAGAACTGGACATCCTAGTAAGACATCACAAAGGACTTCTTAGACGCCAGTACCTTTTAGCCCATTTGGTAAATGTATCTGTAAGTTTGGTAGAGGTTTACAATCTGGGATTTTGGATTCTATTCTTTCATCACCTTTTGATCAAAATTTTGAACATTAGTGGCAGAAACAATGTGTATTTTTATGCAAATTATCTGTGGGTAACTGGACATACATGCTGAGAAAGAAATGTTCTCTTTGCAAGTGAGGAGCCAAAATAAATGTTGGTCCATTGATCCAGTGTAAGCCAGAAGGCCACATCAGTTTCACTTTGTGGAAAGTACAAAATATTGCTGACCTAACTTATTCTCCGAGAAGAATACGCTTTCCCATCATATCCATTTTCAAGATACATTTATCTGTGTTCTAAACCAAAGTCTTGGAGTCCCAGTGTTGAATGCCCAAAGGTAGACTGGTAACACTTACGTGAAACATCAGGAAAAGCTGACAAATTTCATATTCTGGCTGTGTCAATAAACATGCTATCATTTCTGACTTGTGGTCTAGTTAGTTACTCCCGAAAGAGTTGCTAAGTGTTACTAACTGGCTTGTTCACTAAGGCTTATTCCAGGTATACTTACCTGAGGTCTGCTGTGCCCAATTTCAAACCACTCAGACATGCAATAGAAAAAATATTGGCACGAGATGGGAAAGAACTGGGGGAAGCAGGCTTGGAAAAATTTGTGATGTAGAAACACTCCCCTAGCACACCAAGTTTGTGCCAGACCAGGCCAGAATTGAAGGTATCTGAGATGCATCAGGGATGAGATTGCATCCCAAACCATTCTTGCTGTCTGTGCTGTGGGGCAAGCCTGTAACAGGCTGAATTTCACATTTTGGCTGTTGCAATGTCTCAAACTAATCCAGGAAACTGTTGATGGATGTCTCTGGATCCATTGTCCTAGGTTCTGCCTGTACCCCAATCCAGTGTACATGTTGACAAGAAAAGTTGGTGCTTCCAAGAGTCTTGGAGAAATGCTCAAAAAAGGTATGTGAAATGACGTATTTATTTTGGTGGTAGTATGTCAAATAATTTGAAGTGTTAGTTACTATGTCACAAAATGTCTGCAGACACCACTAAATCCTAAATGGCCAAAATGGCTACGTTTCATAGCTTTTTCAGCTGAAGAAACACTAGACATGAACAAGGGGAATGTCCAGGACCTTTTTCCTTGTCAAAGCCTGCATTCTTGCTTACTAAACTGTAAATAGCCCATATGCCTGGATCACTTTCAGCGCTTGTTATGCTTTTCACTGTAGTATATGAGGTAGTATTTGAGCCTATTTTTGACATATTTTTACGGAGCATTATAAAATTATTTCCAAGTGGCTTTCATGTGTTGCTCAGGAAACAGATCTGTATATCTGTTACTTTTTCATCCGCATCCATGTTTAGATTTTCTTTTTAGGAATTCAGCTCAGGTTATTTCAAATTTAGACAATGCCAAAGATGGTCTATAATGTCGTAGTGTAAATGAAACTGGACGGTCGTTGTGGTCAAAAACCTAAGCTCTCAGGTAAGTGTTGCTAGGAAGCATAGGCACGTTCCAGGATGGTAGGTATAAAATATTGCACTGATATAACTGATAGGCATTTCTAATGTGGTTGTTACGATATGGTCAGACAAGCGATTTTGGCACAAAGACTGATTTGCCTCGGGCTTAGGGCCTATGCTCTGATTGAGGCTGGAGAGAAGTCTGAAAGTTGGATTTTTGAGACCTTTCTGGCAAAGAAAAAAAAAGCTGTGTTTCCCAAGTATTTGCAAGGCATGGAAGCCTCTGATGATTAAGGAAATGTTACTTCTCTGATAGTCCATTTGTTTTTACCAACAAGTGAAGCCTTGGAATGTAGATACTGCTGTCTTATCACTCACAAAACAAAGTCAACTAGAAAAAAAATCCATTTTGGCATGCCCAGACACACTGCAGTGATATGCTCATTACATCTTCAGAAGTCAGAATACTTGAAGACAGCTTGTGTGTGCTTTACACCCTATAACTAACAAAAACAAACGCTAACATCTGACATCAGGATTGAAACAGCTGTGTCCTTGGATAGATGTGCAGTTCCCTGGACTTTGGATCAATTCACAGTGATGGAGGCACAGGAATTTGGGTGTCTTTCCTTAATAGTGTGCTAGAATACTTTTACAACAGAGACGGACTGGCAGCACTGTTCTACGCAACATGCATAAAGTGATTTCCATCCAGTAATTATCAGTGGTCCCAGCTGTTTTTGGCAGCAGTGTAGAACTCATTCACAACGTTACAAAGAGCTTTTTTTGAGACTTGCCAGTTGTGCAGTTAGTCCCCATCTTCATTGCCAGCAGTGTTTACTGATGCATACTAACAAACAGTAAGTCTAGTGCCCTCTCCTGACCAAAGCGTAAATAACAATTACAGCCGACCGTGTTCACTTAATAGTTCGAGTCCTCTCTTTGGTGAAAATGTTAGAACTATGCCAAGCAAGAAATTGCACTTATTTCTGATTCCATGTATAATACTTTCATTAGGCTCCTCCCTCAAAGATTTAAAAGCGAATACCTCAGAAACATTTTCTCCCCTTTAGCTCTAATTTGTGTAATATGTAATTCTTAATACAATTTGGCTGTATGTATTGTGTGTATTAACTCAGACCTTCTGCCCTGTTAATGTTTTGTTTGTCCAGAGTTCATTACGTTGGACTTGAGGATTCTTGTAGGTAAACGTGACTGAGGGAATGATCACAGCAAAGTAGGAATTGATTTAATTGGATTTTTGTACTATCTGAATGAGTGACCCTCAGACTGGTCACTTAAACAGCGCCACCAAGTGCTGAAAGTTTGTTTCTGATGCTGACTTTTGTAAACAGTGGAACTACACCAGTGCATAAACTTACAATTATTTGGTGGGCCCTTTCAATGACCACCTAACACATTGTATATGAGATTTAAAAAAAATATATATATTTTTGCAATAATTTGATATTTAAGAAATTACAATATTTAATCTTAAATTAGTGGTTTTCTTCTTTTAGGTAACAACAAAATTGCAAATGTGCCATTTCTGCAATTAATTTTAAAACACATACAAGGCATTTGCATATTTCTTTTTTAAATTTTTTTTAATTCTGTAACCCCTGTTTTTTGGGGGCAGCAGTCTATGAAGTTATCACACTGAGTGCCTCACTATCTGACCGATTGTCTAGTAGTTGTTAGAACATATTTGGACAAAATATGGCCTGAGGACTGCAACCACAGCCCTGTGGTGGACGGTCAACCTGAGGGTGTATCCCACCTCTTGCTCTATAACAGTTGGGTTAAACTCTCAGCTGCCATAGCAACCCTGAATTTGATAAGTTGTCAAGAAAATGCAATGCAGTGAGTCTGTATTGCTGTTAAACTCAGTTCCATGTTATGTGTCATAAGAAGTAGTGCATGTATAACAACTGGTATATGATGTAGGCTAATAAAAATTTTGGTGGATTTATTTTCTCTTATGTTAGCATTTTCATTGCAACCTGTTATGATGTTTTAGAGAAGATTATCCAGTGTGTGACTCTTTACATACTTTATTTAAGTCAGAATGGGGGGGGGTCATTTCATATTCATATGACCTATTAATGTGACAGTATACTGAGCATATTTCAGTTAATTTCTATTTATCTATTATAATTAGTGATGCAATGTCATGTAAAAAAAAATTTGGACTTTTCTTTTCAATTTTAAATGACCTCTTTAGCTGTGCACACCAAGTCAAAGTCAAAGTAAAACTCTGAT
The DNA here is from genome assembly GCA_024447675.2 of Pterophyllum scalare. NCBI lineage: Eukaryota > Metazoa > Chordata > Actinopteri > Cichliformes > Cichlidae > Pterophyllum > Pterophyllum scalare. The sequence continues at coordinate 7,876 of JAMQGT020003621.1, read as the reverse complement.
GTAACACACGGCGGTATAAGAGGTAACTAGGTCTGATGTAATGGGATCATCCTGTGGATTTAAATGTTATTTGAAGTCCTCGGTACATTCTAACAAGTGTACAGGCAAGACTGAAGATATAGGGCCTCTAAAATGACCATCAAGATGCAACTACAGTTGACCTGTTTGTCCAAAAAATTTATATGTTCAAATGGCAACAAAACAGATTGACATTTGACTGATTAGTTAACCTAAATGAATGCAAGTTATAAGATGTTTTATCACTATATATACTTTATATTCTGTCCTTTTACGGGTTGTATATCTACTGGACATGTTTATGCTCACTAATCTGTTTAAGTAAAGTTCTGACATTACCCTTAAATAAATATTGGTAATTACTGAGACTTACCCATGTGTGAAAGAATGAAATAATACCATAAACTGTGTAGTTCACATTTGATGGGGAAATAATCCATCACACCATGTAACTCAGCTGGCTCACCGCAAATTGCAAAATTGAATTTGATCTCTTTAGAAATTTGATTTGACAAGTCAAAAGTGACTGTGAAGGTACTTTCTTAATTAAAGCCTCACTCTCCTTTGAGCCTTTTCCAATATGCTTTACAAATCCTAGAACAAACAGTCATATAGTGTGTCATAGCGTAAATTACTATATGGCAGGCCCATTACCAAGTAGATGTTTGTGCAATAATCAGAACGCCCAATTCTGAGCACTGTTTATTGTTTAGCTGAGGCTGCTGGGAGAAAGGACAGCGTGTGGGAGAGTTTCTTACCGTCTTGTCCTGTCATGACACTGCGGGGGACAAGTCTGACTGACACCTTAACCCTCCCCAGGGGATTTGTGGGATTGTGCGTGGAGTAAAGGATTAGGATCTTAGTGGCAAACAGCAAACAGTGGGTCTGTGGGTCAGTGTGTCAGTGTATCAGTGAGTCAGTAGGCTTTTGCTTTTCCCAGAGTAGGTCAACTCTCTGTTTTCCATGAGCAGAGCTAATGCAGTCACTTCCTGGTGTCAACGTATACTGACCGGCTCACCTCACATGTTAACATCAAACTGTTCGCATGCTCATGCTCTAAAACCATCACACGTGCAGCCACACACTTAGACTTTACCCATGTGCTTCCTCAAACATAGGTAAGGGAGCTCTCTGCTTGCAAAGTGCTTTTTTTTTAATCTATCACACCATTATTTCATTCATAACTGAATTATTGTAAATCTGGCCTAATGAAATTCTGCACACCCTAATGTGACATTATGCCGTCATTACTTGGTTAATTTGAAACTTTAAGAGTGCAAAATAACGTCAAATCCAATGACTAGTACCTGCAAAATCAAGCCGAGATCATTACCTCCCAGATAACATCTGCAGGAACCAGCTGTTGCTTAAGGTGTCATAAAAAAAATACATCAATCGTCAGCAACATTAAAACTACTGGCAACTGCGGTGAATAATGCTAATCATCTCATTAAAGGGTAATGTTCTGCTGAGAAACCTTAAGGTTGGCCTTTATGGGGATACTTATTTTGACAGGTAGCGTGCAACTTAACATTGTTGGAGATCAAGCACGCCCCCTCATTAAAACACCACTTTCTGATGGCAGCTGCCTTCCACAGCTAGACATTGTGTCTCGCCTCTCTCCAAAAAACTGCTTTCAAATGCTTAAAGAAGCCATTACATTAATCCGGCTTCTAAATACCTCAGATTCCAAACTTATCAAGCATCCATGGGGAAGCAATACATGTTATGTTTTACCTCCTTTAACTAACATATCTGTAAGTAAACAATGGATGCCCTACAGAAAAAAAAAGCACAGACTAATACATCTTCGCTCATTCTGGCCTCCAGTAAGTTTATGGAACAGTTCTTCATCCAGTGTTTCGTTCTGGTCTTTGGATCGCGTGGAGAGGAAGATGTAGCCACCGATGAACTCGTGGACCACCTTGCAGTCACAGCTCAAGCAGCAGAAGGCTATTGTCACGTTCTGGTCAAACTCTATGGTCACCTGAAATTACATACAAGAAATTGAGGATCGGAGTCTTTAAAGTAATGTCTGTCTGTAGATAAGATGCCCAACATGTCCTGAATGAGAGAGGGAAAAACAGTCCCTCACCTGTCTTATCTCCCAGTTGACGTTCCACTGCTTCATGTTGGCGAATCTCCATGTGGTGACAGGCAGCCCGGTAGACATGTCAATACGAATCAGGCGGTTATATGAAATCCCCAGAATTTCATCCTTCTTACTGCCTTTGAATCTGAATGAAACACAAGTAAAGGGGAAACCTCACAAATTATCATTCATAAATGACATCTAGGTTGAAGGTGTATTATAGCAAAATACTTGCTCTGTACCTGACAATGTAGTACTTGATCCCAAAGTCTGGGAGTGATTGCCATGCTTGGATAAAGCGCATCTTGGCCTCCACCAGGGACAGCTTTTCTACGTTTTGATGTGCCTCGAGGATGCGTGCGGTCAGCTTGACGCAGGAATCAAAATCAAATTAAGCAATAACTCTTAAGAAAAAAGATAGCTGTTGGACAAGTAAAGCATGCTGCACCTCAGACAAACCTGTTTGGTCTTCTGTTTCTTGGCGGTATCGTGGAGAAACAAAACACTCAGCATTCATATCCATAGCTTCGACGTCAGGAGCTGCCTGACCAGGAGGGGGCGCCAGGTTCTTCATTTTCAGAAAAGACTGGATGTTCCTCACTTCTGTCTTGTAGGAGCTGTAGGCCATCGTCTTGCCTTTGGAGGCAAGGGTACATGCAGCTTTCCATTTAGCGTACTGAGTTTCCTGAACGAGAAGGGAGAGGAAGAGAACAGCAGGTGTAAAGTTTGCCTCAAATTTCTCATGTATGTGCAAACTCTCAAAAAGCAAAGACTTTGCTTTGAAAACGCGCTTTTCACCACATGGACCCTTACATGGTCACATCGGATGTACACCTCATTCATCCCGTCGGCCACCGGGAGCAGAAGCTTGATGCCGAACTTCTTGTCGGTGACATTGACATCAGGGACCACCTCGCAGCCTGGGGAATCAAGAAGAAGAGACGGTAATATAAGAATTTACTAACGGCTGTATTTGTGGCAGCTTGAAAATGTGCATCAAAGAATCACATTTTGTATACCAGTTTCACACCCATCTAACATTATATTACTTATTAAATGATGAAAATACTTTGGTTCTCAGTTTTTTTTTAAATCTTAAACGTATTAATAATTGTTTACATAATCCTTTATTTACTGACCTCGAAGGTGAAACTGCTCTATTGGCTCTCCACTGGAGGCCTCCTTGTTCTTGTAGTAACAAATGGTGGTATCCTTAAATACCGAACCAGTACTCTTTGTAAGCACGCAGCGTCAGCCTTTTGGGCCTGATTTATCACAGAAAAGGCAAAGATGCATAAGATCTTACTTTTTAATAACACAGGCTGCTCATTCAGAGCAGCAATTCAGAGGGTCTTTCATTAATTATCAGGTCTCCTCGGGGTATTATAAAACCGGAGCATGAATCAGAGACAGAAACACACATAATACATTTTAAAACGAAAATATTTTATATTCACCCAACACTCCTTTGATCTTTAACTAAATATTAATCTTACAAACCATAAATTAGGGTTATTTAAGGGCGTCGAGCATGCAGATGACTAAGATGACAAATGGCTACACTTAAGTGATTCTTTAGCATCTTTGTGCAATATAACGTAATATATCTCAAGTTGAGTTTACCTAAACAGCCGGAGGGTATCTGCCAGCTCTGGAACGTCTGTAATGTCTTCCTGGAGGGTGGGACACAACAACTGTCAATTATCCCATGCATGCAGTTATCTAAGGCCTGTCTATCAACCTCAGCTTCAAAACAGGTGTTCTATTGTACAGGAGCTGAAACCCTGAACATCTGATTTGTAAAAAAAAAATATGTTTACCAGAATTTTGTCTGCGTGCCCACCCTCCAGTGTCACCTCCAGGTTGGACAGGGCCGCTTCTACTTCATCAATTTCTGGTTCATTGGAGTTGTCCTGAGGTTCACTGGACATGGTCAGTTTACAAATGTGATACTGGCGGGAAAAATACTTCTGGTTAGGCATCCCAAAGAGCTTTGAAATGAACAACTACAAGCAGTAACGAAGTTCTCCGACATGACTTAGGAAGTTATGCAAGGCTGGCGTGAGTCAGAGGGAGGTTTGAGCGCAGCCCAGTGTGCCAGCCTTTGCACCAGTGTGTAGGTGAGCACAGCACTCCTTTTGAATCTGTGATTTCTGAATCACTGTCCCAACCGTTGCAAAATAATAGCTGAAGTCACCAGAGATGGGCTGAAATTAAGGCACTCATAATGTTGCAGCTAAAACGTCAGGTCAAAGTGACGTCAGCATCAGTTTCTTAGACCCATCATGTCTGTTGGGACACTCTAATTGTTACCATACTACCTTTTCTGGTACTCTGCCTCTAATCATATGACTCTTTTCCCTGCCTCCCCCTCCTTTCTTCCCCTTCCACTGGGATTTTCCTCTGTGTCCTGACATGTCCTCAAATGGATTTAAACACCCACCTCACTCTCCTGCGCTCTGAGCTTTAAGAAATACATAAACTGTACTTAAGGCTACCAAAGCCACATTACTGTGGCCCTGAAGAACTGTCATGATCTTGATTAAAACATTTACCATAATAAAGCTGAAATCTAGGATAAAACAAGACATGTTAGTGCAATGTATAATAGCATACAATCTATAGTTCAGGATTCAAATCTGAGCATTTATCCAATAATAATAACCATCTGAATCAATAACTGATCATTTGTCATGTTATTCTATGAAACACCTTGTATTTCTATTAATTTGGTGTTAAATAATTATTTACACATAGTATATACAAGCTAAGAATAATGATACAATGATTACACTGCATTTAAACACCTTCATGTGTTAAAAATCATTTGCGTGCCTTCGTAACTGCAATGGAATTTTTCTCACCTGTAAAGAAGCAAACATGAGCATTTCCTCCTCAGTGCAGTCGAGCTCTTCCAGCAGGATAGACCAGCGGGCCTGCTCCATAAAGCTGGGTTATCCTGACTCCATCATACTAAAACACAACACATGCATGCACAGACACATAAACATTTAGTTCAACAATTTCAGGGCACTTCAACCCCCCCCCCTTTTTTGTGAAGTGTACACTTTGGATCTCTTACTTTAGGATTGATGTCAAAGAAGACATTGTACTTGAAGCGCAGCAATAGCTTGTCATAATCTTGAATGTCTTGCTCCATAAGAGAACGGGATGAATCCAACCACCTGTTAATTATAGCAACAACCAAATCAGATGTCTATGTAGGGATAGAAATCACTCTAACTGTATAGGAATCCACTTGAAACAGGAAATAGGTTCAGCTCCTACCCTGCATTGTTGACTGCTTTGTCCACCAGTGACAACGGCTGATACAGCTTGGCTAACTCAGCAGGTGGCAAGTTTGGCTGAGATTCTGCAAGAGGGTTTTCTCCAAACCAAACGCTGGTGGCAGACATTGGCATCCCATTCTCTGGGTCATAGGTTGCTGTCATGGTCTTACTATACATGGGGCCTTGTTTGAGGGAAATAAAGTGTTGACAATTAGCTAAGATTCGACATAACTTCATATTGTGAAGTGAGCTACAGACTGAAGACTGCAGATATTAAAGAGTGATTTTTAGGATGGTGCAGAGTATGAAGTGGGTACTCAGTGGAGAGTGGGTGTTCCTGGAGAACTCTGCAGCATACTGAACAATTCTGTCAGATCTCACTGTTGAAAATGTGCCCTGTCAGATCACAGTTGCACTACACACACACAGTACTGCGCAAAAGTTAAAAAACTAAGGTGGGGAAGCTCTATTCATATGCCAATGATTATATATATATATATTTTTAGGTCAAATTAACATTATATAAAGTGCATTATACAGAAAGTAGTGAATCAAATGCATATTTGGCTGTAAACAACACCAGTTCCCTTAGATATACTTACACAGTGTTTCAAAGCACCAGGATATTATTTCAAGCATCTTAGAGAACTTGGTACAGTTCTGCAGTGGATTTAAGCTGTTTCATTTGCATAATGATCTATCAGGGGTCAGTGGGAAGGCCTTGTCATCTGTTCAGAGCTCCTTGTTTTTCTTGCTGTTGAGGTTAGAAACCCAGAAGACTCTTATGACTGTATGTTTAGGGTCATTTGTCACACTGCTGGATTACTTTCGGTATTGTCTGAGCTAGTGCCCACACCTTTTGCTCAATGCAGTGTGTACCTACTCCTTACTTCTCCTCATCCAGAGGTGTACATTAAAACACTGTACCCACTACTGAAATAAAAACTCACCTTCTGACCTACATTTGGTCTTTGCTTCAAAATCCAGCCAGAATTCTTTACGTCAAACTGTGAATAGCCTCAGATTTTATGTTCTTATGCCCCAAATCTTTTTCAAATTAATCAGATCAATAGGCTTTTTTAAATCAGAGGATATTGAACTTAATAGTCAGAAATGATCTGATTTTATTGAGCGACAAAGCTATGATAACAGTTCCTCACTGTTCAGAAATATGAAACAATGTCCTTAATCTAAAGTCAGCTATAAATTCACCATATCACTTCAGCATCTAACTGAATCCATGAAATTAGAGTTTTTCTTGCACATTACCTGTTCCACCTGGTCCCCCACTGAATAAATCTATGTCCCAAATGTCTTCCTGATCTGAGTCCTTATCTTTCTTCTTCTTCTTCTTGGAGGGATCGTCTGGAGGCTTCAGCAGTGACAGTTCCTCTGGTCTTCTGATGTCTAAGACAGTGCAGGGAAGGAGAAAACAGGAAAAATATGGAAAGAAGCTTGAGCCTTGAGCTTAGATTGGTGAATGATATGTCTGATTAAAACACCTTAAATCTAAACTAAAACAGTGCAGGAGAGAGGGCAATCAGAAGGAACAGAGACACTTACTGAGTATTCTGCAGATGTCTGCCACTGTCTTGAAGACCACACTGGAGAAGCTTACGGTCATTCTGATGGTTTTCATATTGGGAAGCTGCAGTAAGAGTGGTTTGTGCTGGGGTGTGTAGCGCAGGTCAGCATCAGCCTATGTAGCAAAATTAATTAAATTTATATCGGCTCCAGATGCAAAGTCAATACACGCACTCTCCTTGCTTGACTACATAACATATGAAATATAGATGGCGCTATATTGTTTTGGCTACACTGAACAGGTCAATAAAAAGACCGTTGAGTTTCTCAAGTAGAGGATCTAATTTATTTAGCAGCTTCCAGTGTGTTATAGCAAACCCCTCCACACCTTTAAGAGCTGCAAGTACACATGTAATTTATTTATTCTGCTTTGACGGGAAAAACTTTCCCATTGGATATTTCAAGGGAAATTCCAAATTTCTTTGAGCATGAGAATTCATATTACCTGAATCCCATACTTGTCCAATGTCCAGTGGGTCTTGAGCAGCCAGCATTTCCTCTGTTCCCACCAAAGAGCGTGGTCTGACCAATCCTGAGGAGCCCCTGCAGGCAGGCACATTAAGTAAAACCTTTATCACCCCCATATTACTGTCACATGTCAGGTTTAAGGTGCAGTTCACACATAAAGTTATTGCACCAATTTACATGTCGGATTTAAAGGCCCTTCAGGGGGGAGTTCTGACTCTGTATCTAAAATATTTCAAGGACTACATCTGCTAGAATCACAACTATTTCCAGCTCCCACTGTTGTGTAGGTGGTGTGGTTTAATGAGTCTACCTGACATCATCTCATGGTGCTGGGCTGAAATCCATCTGTTGATGACAAGCTGCTTAGTCATTTATTATCTCCCATGTTCTTTGAATCACCTCACTAAACTTCCCTTCAGATTAG